>UCOK01010811.1:0-11941 GCA_900474325.1 Synergus umbraculus | reverse complement strand
ATTTTTACGAAATTCAAAAGATTTTTAGGATATTAAAACGATTTTGTAGAATTTTATGGGATTTTAGAAGATTTTGTGAAATTTTAAGGGATTTTAAAATCTTTATAAGAGTTTTATGAGGTTTTAAGAAATTTGAAATATTATCCAGAAATTTTAAGGAATTTTACGAGATTTCTAATAATTTTAAGTGATTTTGAGAGATTTTTCTGATATTTAAATGATTTTGTGAGAATTTTAAAGGATTTCATGGAATTTGATAAGATTTCTATGTAATATTTATAAGGGATATAAAAGATACAACGAGATTTTAAATTTTACCGTAAAATTTCAAGAATTTTTTTGGGAATTTGAAGAGATTTAAAAATTTTTTTCATGGAATTTCAAAAGGTTATTAGTAATTTTTAGAGATTTTCATGAATTTTAATATGGATTTCAGAAGATTTATGAGTTTGAAAATTCCTCTGGAATTTGTAAGAATTTCATGGGAGATAATCTCTAAAAATTAATATTTTTAGAGATTTTCATTAATTTTAACATAGATTTCCAGAGATTAATAATTTTGAAGGTTTTTATGTGCATTTTTAACGATTTTTAAGTGATTTTTACGAAATTGAAGAAATTTTTGGATATTAAAACAATTTTGTAGAATTGTATGTAATTTTAGGATATTTCGTGAAATTTGAAGGGACTTTAAAAGGTTTGTAAGAATTTGATGAAGTTTTATGATATTTCTAATAATTTTAAGTGATTTCGAGAGATTTTTCTAATATTTAAACGATTTGATGAGAATTTTAAAGGATTTCATAGAATTTGAAGCTATTCCTAATACTTTTAATGGATTTTAAAGGATATAAATGGGATTTGAATTGTTATCATTGAATTTAAAAGAATCTCAAGAAGTTTTTGAAAATTTTAAGAGATTTTGACGAAGTTTAACATAGATTTTAAGAGATTAAAAAAATAAGATATAATAAATTATATAGAATATAAATATAAAACATTATTGATAAACACTGATCAATTAAAAAAAAGCACTCCCTAATTATAGCAACAAAAATTCGAGAAACTTCCGTGATCTACTTATTCTGAAATATAATTCCATGCAAAAGAATAGGTGAAGAAAGAAGATAAAAAGTTAGAAAGAAGAAAGAGTTTTCATTGTCATATTGATAAGTAAAGTTTCATTTTTGCTTTCTCGTATTGTTGGCTCCTTTTTTAGAAGAGAGATCTCGCATAAAAATCTGATCTTCGGTATGTAGCGTTTGTTCTCTGACACCCTCGTACCGCCTAATTACAGTGGTTATTGCCTTTGAATCTTTTCTATTTAAATCAGCTATGATTGTTGCCTCAATTCTTTTCTATTCAAATTAGCAAGTTTCAAATACACAACCTCAGATGTGAATTCTGGCATGACCTGCTGTTTGTCGAATGTAGGACCTTCCGTTTCAAAGACAGCCCACGTGTATTATGCATATGAGAGTCTACCATCATTTTTTATTTACCGATTATGATCATGGATATGGCAAAGTTGTACTCTCGCTGTGGCCTCCTTTATTAGAAGTATATACGCAAGTCATTCTGGTAAAATGTTATTAGGCTATGGCAAAATTTCATGAACATTTTATATCCTCCTTGGTTTTTGAATCGTAAGTTTCCTTTAGAATTATTCATTCGCCACTTTATTAATTTTGCGATAGAATCTAATACTCCCTGAAATTCCTCTCTTTTGAGAGTAATTTCACTTCATCGCTCCATCATTGAAGTCTATTCAATCTTTTAATCTGACGATAAATCAGAAACCACTTTCTCGTTTACTCATTTTCAAAGCTTTTTATGTAATTACTTGTTTTATCTTCTTCTGGCAGTTTACTTATATTTTTTTCTTACTTCAAATTCACTTTAGTTTTCCCATTTATTGTCACAGAAAAATTGTCTTTATATATGGAATGCTGAACAGGTATTTCATTCGGAGTACATATTTATGTTGATTATAAGTTTTCTGAAAACTTAAGCATAGCTTTACGTGTTCCCTTTTCCATTATATTCTACAGAATATTGAACAGCTACACTGCGTGTACGGTGCCGTTAAAAAAGAATCTCGAAACTTTCCTCTTTTAGCGCATTTTTCTTAAGTGGGAAAACCAGATGACTTAAAAAATTTTAAAGAGATTTCCGTTTAAATAGATCATGCTTTCCAAGGCAAAAATTGTATAATTTCCATGAAATAGAAATTCAAGCACTTTATTTGAAATGTCAATCTGAAAAAAAAACCACCATAAATTCTAAGTGGTTTAAGTTCTGAACGTTCAAATGAACGAATTTTTGTATTGATTGTATTTTAAACTATAAACAGTGTTAAAATATTATAAGTGTTGGTTTGAACCTTTCGTTCCCAACATGATGAAGAAAGGACGAAAATCTCACTCAAATGTAATTAATGTTTGAACACTGTTTATAGTTTAAAATACAATCAATACAAACATTCGTTCATTTGAACGTTCAGAACTTAAACTACATTAAATTCTTTCAAAAAATTCGCGAAGTAACAACCAGAAAGATCGATGGGAGATTTGGTGGTTACAGGTGAGTGTAAAGGGTTCTTTATCGATGCAGCTTAATATTGGTTCTCAGGCAAGAGTGTCAGATGCAGGATCGATGGATCGTCAGATAAGTACAGGGGTTAAGCGACGTACAAGAGTACAAAGTTCAAGATCGTCTGTCACAGTTGCACGTGCACTCTGAACCTCCTCGAAATACCTCGCGCATTTTTTCGATGTTCACCATTTACTTGGCAATAAAATATACACTCGTGCCGCGCGCCTAGTGCTCAGTATGCTGAGCATAAAATCATTGTTATGGTTGCAATAAACAGCCGCGAACGCACGCAGAAAACCTTTCTGCGTGATGCAGATAGCAACGAGTTTGTTGTTCAAGTGGAGTTTATTTTTCCGTTTCTAATCATTTTTATAACTCCTTGCTTTCCTCCTTTTCGCAAGGAGAAGGACTTTTCAAGGAAGAAGAACTTTAAAAGCAAAGATCACTTAAGAAGTAAATATTATAATAATTATTTTCATAATAAATAGCTTCTTTGTGTATTTAAATCTTCTAGAGAATTTAAATGTCTATTACTATGAGGAATATGAAATTATTCATAGGACTTGTGCGTCGATAGGTTTACGCAGCTGGGTTTAGATGTCTTAGCTGTTATTATCTTGTATAGGATACACTATTGAATATAGATATATACACGTGTATACAATATGTACGCGTGCAGTACAGAAAGCTTATTGGCTAACCAAGCCTCTGCTCAGAGCAATACGGGAGAATTAAGAGTTAATCTCATTGAATATACCGTTGCTAGGTCATTGCTGAGATATACATCTTGATGCTGATGATGTCACGCGTGAACAAGTTCGATTGTTAAAATGCTATCAGGAAAATAACACTGATAACCAGTCGATTTTCAACATGTTCATAAAACATTATTCACGCTTTTAAATTAACGTGCTTTGGAATTTAGAGGCAACTTAAGATTGAACTATTTTCCTATTATTTTTCGATCTTTTGTCCAAATTGAAAAATTTAATCTTGTGGTCACCCTGGATTAAAAAATCGATATTTTTTATAAGATCGCTCATCCCTACTTCGAGCACAATTCCCCTAGACATAATAAATACTTTTTAACGCAACGGATATCGACTTCAAAGAGAGGAAGTGCTCAGACTTTTATTTATTTAATACGAGCACGTATGATGTTTATGATGCGGCGAAGAAACGATCGAGAAAATCGATGAGATGTGGAGAAAGGTGACACAAACACAAAATAGGATTATAAAGTTTGTTTCGAAAGTGAAAGTCTGTCTGTATTTTCAAGCCTCCCTCATAAAAAACAAAATGTCGATAAGTTAAGGCGCGCCATCCAAATTCGTATACGCTTTCATTAATAAAGCACAGAGCACAATACCTTTTTTTAAAATAAATTCTAAAATATTCGCCTTTATGAAAATTGTTAAAAAACAAATCTTCAAATCCGTCCTCAATGAGTTGAATAATAATTAATTTTATCATCAGAAATTATGCAAAGCAAGCATGAACTAAAATGAGTTTCAATAATATTATTTGCTGCGAGTTTTCGTAGTGAATATTCCACTATAAATTATTATACTTAATCATAAATAGTCCTATTAGTTTCTGAGTTATATATCTCTGGATGTTATTCCAACCTCATTATGCTTCTTCAATTCTTCACTTTCTAAGAACGTCTCTATCATACTTTAGAGTTTTGTATTCGGAACGCGTAATCCTCAAAAATAGATTTCCAATATTAAACTATGATAACGTTAACTTAATATAAATTTATCCTCCCTTAGATTCTGAGCAATATGTATTATAGAACACGTTAATCAAGAAAGTTTTCAAATAAGTGTGGCTAAAGTCTACTTTCATAATTATGAAGATAGTCTTCTGTGTAATCATATTCGTAGTTAGTCTATTATTAGGTTCAAATGCAATAGACGGAAGGCGGTAAAATATAAAATCTTCATTTTATAATGCGTAGGTTCTCAAGTTACTCAAAAGATTCGTTTTATATTTGATGGAGGAATACAGCTCACTTGACTGATGTTAGTAATACTTATATCTCGACATTGGCTGATCCGTTTGCGAGGGTGCGCTGTAATATCTATTCAAATTGCCCTGCAAGCCTTTACGTGCAAGAATTCGTGTACGTCATTCCTTGCGTGTACTTCGTCTGTTACATCAAGAACATTCCAGTCATTAAACTAACCATCAGCTATACTCGGAGAAAACCAGATCTATAAAAGTTAGATATTAGATTTAAATTGAAAAAAAAAAACATTATTACCCTTTTAGATTTATTCATTATATTATATATTACATCACTGATGCATTCTTAAATATACATTAATTACTTAATTATTACAAATATTTTAACACTTAAAATAAACTTTAAACTTAAACTTCCCAACGAATGGTATGGTTTAGGTTCTTTTTCTTCTGAATAAATTGTGCAACCATTGTGGTACATCTCACTCGTTTTAAGTGAACTTTATTTGTTTGATCGATAAAGTTAGTTTGCCTCTTTACTCTATCTTTAACCTGGAAACTAGGGAGACAGTTCGTGACTCTTTTGGCCTAAGTGGACGAGATTCCAACAGTAGAATCGTGCAAAATGTGTGTTACTGGTGTCTATGTCATCTAACGGCATCTTGTCCCCAAGTTGACACGTATTGCAATAAATAGTAATATCCCATGTGCATACGATGCACATTGTGCATACAACCTTATGCATAAATATTACTTACACCTACGTCAGATCTAGCTTTATAACGTTCGGAAGAATTATGTATCGACCAACCGTGAGCAACACTGGTGTGGACGCATGCATTTGTGCAGCTCACCCACGGAAATCCCAACCAATGGAGAACCACCAGGAACTGATAGACTTTGGCTGCTTCGGCCCACGACAACGTAATTGTATTTCCGCTATCATCCACCTTCTCATCGGACCCTATCATCTCGCGATCAAATCTCAAATCTAACTAATACACACGTACACATTCTGAGGCATACAAACAATTCTCGAGAGAAAATTTATTGCAGATATGTGATTCTCATGGCTTCTTACGTAAAGATAAATATTATTATTTATTTAACAAGTATTTCAAAGTAAACCGATGTTTATTATGGTGACTTATCAAGTACTTATACAGTATTATCAAGTACAGTTATAAAGTCTACAGATTGTATAAAATATTTCTCTTCTTTTTGTAAATCAAGGTTTATATTTATTTTGCTATCGTTTATAGGTATTCAAATTCTTTCTTAAATAATAATGGGTGAAGTAGTACAAGAGTTTAAGTCTCTACAAAGTCTTTCAGAACTCCTCCGGATGCTATTCTGAATGCGCTAAACTTCCTGACAGTATTTCATCGTATTTCATTGAATGACCAAGAGTGAAGTTTCGAGCTCGTTTCGAGTGCACTCGAGAAAAAAGTGGAATTCTATACTCTTCTGATCTGTAAAGGAAGCATTCCTTCCCTCGATATTGATGGTAGTTCTTTTTGATGAAAGATCTTGAAAGTATCAGGAACTTCTAAAGTGATTCAGCTCTAGAAGCTGTTCAATGGTTCATGGCAGTTATACTCTTCTGAAGCAAATTGTCACGATTTTTGTAACAAGAAGGAAGGAGAATTCAGATAAAATGATAAAAGAAGGGAGAGTAATAATTATGTAAATGTTTGTAATACTTTAAGAAACTTTTTATGATATCAAACCGATCAATTAAATCATCATTCAATCATTATATTCATCTAGGGTGGCCAAATGTTAGGGAAGTCAGGGAAATGTCAGTAATATTTTATATTCTATTCTAAAAAGATGATTGAGTCGAAGTCGAAATATCGTAACGCCTATTCCGTACTTCTGATTCGTCGTGTAAGTATCGATAGTGATTTTTAACAATCGATACTTGCCGAATTGTAAATTCCGCGTAAATTTAATTTGAAATTTTGAATTTGGTTTCGTTAATAATCATTTTGTCATGAGTCTAAACTCAAAATATATTGAAAAGAATAGGATTTTTATGGAATTTTTTTAAGATTTCATGGGAGATAATGGGATTTTAAATGTTATCATAGAATTTTATTGAGAAATTTTCAGAGTTTGTTAGAAATTTTTAGAGATCTTCACTAATCTTAACATGGATTTCAAGAGATTAATCATTTTTTAGGTTTTTGTGTGCATTTTTCATGATTTTTACGAAATTCAAGAGATTTTTAGGATATTAAAACGATTTTGTAGAATTATATGGGATTTTAGGATATTTCATGAAATTTTAAGGGATTTTAAAAGCTTTGTAAGAGTTTTATGAGGTTTTAAGGAATTTTATCAGATTTCTAATAATTTCAAGTGATTTCGAGAGATTTTTCTGATATTTTAATAATTTTGTGAGAATTTTAAAGGATTTCATGGAATTTGATAAGATTTCTATGTAATATTTTTAAGAGATATAAAATATATAAAGAGATTTTAAAGTTTGTTATGGAATTTCAAAAGGTTTCTAGGAATTTTTAGAGATTTTCATGAATTTTAAGCGATTTCACCATTACAAAGCTTCACAGAAAAAACAAGGACTGAAAGAGTTTACAGCTGAAATCAGTTTTTAGGCTGAATTTCATTCTTATGTCAGTTTTAAATCTTGTTTTAAGACTAAGAAGTCTTGTTTTTACAATTCTTAGTCTTAAAACAAGACTAAAAACTGACTTGAGACTGAAATTCAGCCTAAAAACTGATTTCAGCTGAAAAAACTTTCAGTCCTTGTTTTTTAAATTTTAAGTTTGAAAACCGTTGAAAGGATAATTTAGTGGAGCTGTGAGGAGTTTTAAGTTGTCTAATGTATAATTGCGAGACATCTTGTGGGATTTTGCGACCGCAACAGGTTGATGCGTTAACATGTGTGCCTCGAAGTAGACAAAGCGGACGTATAAGGCCAATCTGTGGATGCTGCTGGCGTGTGGGAGGAAACCATGTTGAACTGAAAAAATGTGCATTCCAAATCCGCTGTAGTATTTCAACGCCGCGGCTGCAAAGTGCGATTCTCAGCTGAGCCGAGTCTAGCCGATTCAAGCCGAGCGGCACGTACAATAAATGCGTTGTTCCATACATTCCACATACACGCACTCAACGAACTTACGAACGATGCGTAATCAGAACCCCACACACACACACTCACTTAATCTCGTCGTTAGCACAACAAGCTACACGAATATGGACCTGCTAAATTCCTTCCAACCCAGTCTTCTTGAATCTTTATTCAGAAAAGAAAAAAAAATGCCACGACAAAATCATTTTGTTCAATTTGATGACACTTGTTCTCTTATACCATGCAATTTTTAAATATTCGTAACGACTTTTGATAGAATTCATAATCCTCTGAACCTTGTTAATAATTTCTGCATTATGCTAAATCGACATGTTTAAAATTATAACTTGCTTGAGCAAAAAATATCAAGACATCTAGAGCTGGGTCGGAACGTGATTATTCTGATATTAGAAAGTGCATACGACTGAATAGAAATCGGGTTGAATAATCCGATTTTTCATAGGACAATCGACATCGAGTCCGAGGCTATGAAGCCATTGACAAGCTGCCACGCTCGATTATCCATAAAATGCTTATCTTGGGATGTACGTGGGCAAATAGAAGCCGCTAGGGAGATGCATCAGTGTAGATTTCTATCATCTGAAATGAGATACCAGTAATCTGTTAGACGATGAAGCTGACGTTCGATTGGTAGCTACCGACATGACGAATGCCTCCAAGTCTATACAAATGTATTTACCAATCATCCCAGTACATAATTCCCAAGCGAAATCCTACCACCTTTCTCTATCCTCTTTTTTGGTATTCACATTTTGGTATTCATTGTTAAAACCACCTCAATGTACCTCAATCCTCAATCTTCTCGATATTATCCAATGTTATCAAATCTATTTTTATGATATGTACACTGAGAAAAATATTTGGTGCTATAGAAGCAACAAAGATTTTTGGTTGTGCCAACCAAAGTTTTGTTAATTCAACCAAATCTGAGATTTTGTTGGTTCAAATGAATTTTCTTGGTTCAACAAAAAGTTTTGTTGTCCACACCAAACATTTTTCTCAATGTAGTTTGTCAGCATGTTTTTAAATTTGCCCTCAATTTGAGGAAAGCCAACTAACAAAAAAGAAGTGACAATGAGATAATGGACCCAGAACTGTCTCGCAATTTTGTTATATGGGTCATCTCCTCGAACCCGTTAACCCATTAACGCATGTGTCGCCATGTCCACTTGAAATATCAATACGTAGGAGTTGCCCAGTTGGCATTGGTCTCACCTCGTTCACTTTCAATTGTATCGTTTTCAAATGTAGAGTTAACTCATTAAATTTCCTATGGGAACTTCAATTTATGACTATTTGATGATATGTTGTTCAGAAATTTGCCAGAATTGATTTTTAATGGCTTTTTCTGTTAGTTTCTTTCCTTTTCAATATATCAAGGATTATAGAAGTCAAATGATCACTTGTCAACCAAAGTGACACCTGTTGGAAGACACCTGTTTATTTCAATTCTTAAGAGCCTCTAAACGGGATGAATGCCAATCCCTTGACTAGAATTAGAAAGCAAATATATTGGGTTACACTCAGACTGTCTGTGAACTAGTTCTGACGCTATTCATCGATTGAAGATTCATTGAGAAGATAATTTGCGACCTATATATAATTTGTATACAGAGATCGTTGCGTGACCACTAGATTGAAAATGTCTCTGATTATCGAAATGAAGAACGATATTGGTCAGGATCAAATATGTGACTTACCAGAGTTCATAATTCTTTCAATTGTTGATGATGCTTATCTCGGCTTGAGTGATCTTGAAATTGTATAGATTCTACGTACTTCTTTAACCAATTGATTCAATTCCACTTGGAATTCTTTTGGTGGCAATTATTTTGTTCAGAATGCAAATTCCACTCAATCAGAAACTTTTAATTAACTCATTTGTTCAGATCGGTTTTCATGTAGGGGCAGAAATCTTATTCAAGATTCAACACTTCTGTGATTTATACAAAGCATGCTTATAGAAACCGGATTGTAATTCCCGTAACATCTTTCCTTTCTTCGTGTTAAGTTTTAAGATAAATCACGTTTTCGAACGAAACGACCTATGAATCACGAGCACAGAATTATTCATTAGCAACCCTTGTTCCCGAAGTTTGTTTCTTTCCAGCAGAATCTCGAATGCATCCGAAGGCCTCTGAAGTATTTTACCTGCTACGTGCCAAGCAAGGTCGTCCGGCCCTTAAAGTAAAAAAAAATCTCAATGGGACAAAGACCTAGAATGGGTCTAGTGATCCTTAAAAAAAACGAGGAAGTGTCTCTTAGTATCCTAAAAAGATGTATATACCCCAACTCGTGATCCACTTTTATCAGAAGCTATTTTTAAACTTTTAGTGCTTCTATACTTGAATTGCATTGATATGGAAATTCTTCTGAAATGAATATAAATGCTCCTGGTCTACTTTCTTACGATCACAAAAATATCTAACATGAAATGTAGTTATTTGCAGAAACAAATATTGTTTTCACCTATATTATGAATTTCCTAATGCGATTATCCTATAATATCATATAATGGTGCAATGACGCCTGGACAAGATCAAACAATTCCTAATAGCTCAATTTTCTTCGATTATCCGCGAAAATCACTCAAGCTCAGCTTTCTCCTCACGATCGCTTCCCACGTAATTTTCACTTTGAAATAGAATTTAGATGATGTGTTCCTTGACGACCATCAATTTAACTTCCAATGAATTCAATCACTATCTCATCTATAATCCAAGCTAGAATCGAATCGAATTAAATGAAAATAATCCAAGGAGCTTCATCAAACGTCACCCTCGACGATGTTTTCTATTCAAAGAAAAATAAACTTCAGTTACTTCATTATCTCAATTTTTATCCATTTAGTTAACGTTGTTTTTATATAATCAATCGAGAAAGTTTGATCTTATTGTCGCAAAAAAGTACTTTTTTTTTAGTTAGCCAACTTTTGTAACGGGAGTAACGCTCTCTTAAGTGACTTTTTTATAAGAGAGATATCAATTGATGTCATCGTAAAATTAGTTCGGAAAAAATATTGGCCATATCTAGTATAATGGTTGTATAAAAAGTGTATAAATAACCACGTCGATCATGTTTGATCGTTATCGAAGTCGTTTTCACCCGAGCTTGGAGTTTAGTACGTACAGCTAACTGACGCACTCTACGTCAGATACCGACGTCAAACGTCGACTCGGTCGACGAACTTAAACACATCCGCGACGCTATTTTCATCTTCATACATTCGAAATCATATACGCTATCAAGACTCTTGATTCCCTGCGAATGCTGATAATAACAGATCATAAAAGGCTGCTGAAAATTTACATGTTGTTTATTTTCTGTACCCGGTTACAAGTTCTTTGCCTTCCTGAGAAAATAAATTTATGCTCATAATTTAAAATTTGTGATACCTTGACCTTAAAGGTTTCGTGTAGCACACAAGTTCATATAGTTTTCAGGAAACTTAAACCTTAAAGTAATCATAATGCTATCTTGTATACCTTCTAATCTGAATATTTTCAAAGTTTTTGAAACATTTTATTCCCTACTTTTCTTGGATATCTATAATCTATTTAAACCCCTAATGGTCGTCGTTATATAGATAAATCTCCAGCTTAAACAGCAGATATTTCCTAGAAAAATTGCCGACAATTCCAGGCGGTACTTTTCTTTGATCTATATCGTTCTATGTATACTGTTGAGTTTAATATTGTCGTCACTTCCTCTGTTTAATAAATAACTAAGCTTGGACCACCCTAAATTACACCCACGTAGGAAATACGTCATTTGATCCACGCATCAAGAGTTCTTGATAAGTATTATAGTTAAAATTGCCGTTATCTATGAGAAGTTTATAATTCTGATTCAGAATTAGCTTTGCTTTTTGCTTATTGCTAACTACGAACGTAAGAAACTAAAAACCAGTGCTCTCGAAAGCAGTATCGCTTAACGTGTGATAAACCACGAAGCCGTCCATCAATCGAAAACCGGGCTACCATTCTGGTAGTGAGTTTCAAATTTAGCCGCGATCACGATTCGTGGAAAAGGGGAAATCACACTGAAGAGCGACGAGAATAAAAGTACACCGGTGTGCAACTCTGCAAAATCCTCTGAAAATTGTTGTCTCTGAATAGCAACTTGAATTGTTCCCATATCTTCTTTAACTCAGTTTTAAGTTTATTGTGTTAATATGAATTCTTGAGCCATTGTATTACTGAAAGCTTTAGATACAATATAACAAAACTAGCAGACCAACACGTGCGCTACGCGCAC
>UCOK01010810.1:0-26820 GCA_900474325.1 Synergus umbraculus | reverse complement strand
TCACTCAGCAGTATCACTATCCACCATATTATTACATATTATAAACGTCGTGGATCGGTTGCATCACTAACTATAGATATGAATCGCGCATGCGTGGCGCGTATTTTGTCAGGACAACAAAATTATTCGGTTGACTCAACAAAACGTTTTAACAAAAAAATTTATTTGAAGTAAGAAAACTATTTTTTTACGCTAACAATTTTTTTTGTAAAAGCAACCAAATTTTGGTAAAACGAACAAAATGTAACCAACAAAACTGTTTTGTTATAGTGACTTTAATTTTTTTCTCAGTGTTCCAACAGGGCAGAGAAGAAGACATTTAAAAAGATAAGTTTATGAATAGGCTGGGACAGAAATCATGGGATTGAAACACATAACTGTAAATTTCAAATGATAAGGAAATAGAAAGAGATGGATGAGGATAGGTGAGAGATTGCCAGGGACAGAAAAGTGGAATTAAAAGAGATTTTACCAAATTTTCATTAACAAGAAGGTAAAAAGTTATCGGTGGTTTTAGGAGAGAGATACACAAGAATAAAGAAGTTGGGATTGAAAGAGATAAGAGCGAATTGAGATTGACAAGAAGATAGAAAGGGATAGAGAAAGATAGAGAAGTGAGGATTGAAAAAGATAGGAGAAAACCACGATTGACAAGGAGATAAAAAAAGATAGCCGTCGATGAACAAAAGATTGAAAGAGGTAGAGGGAATAGGCGAGCGATAGAAGGAGATATAATAGAAAGGTACAGGATTTCTATCTCTTTACTTTCAGCAGGGAATGAAGATCTGAAAAATTTGTCAAGACTTGTGTTAAGTGTTGAAACAAAACTATACACATACCAAATACGTCCTTAGAACACACCTAGGACATACAGTCTCAATTTAATCTACATCTTTAAGATATATAATGTCCTAAAGACGTTTTAAAAATATATTACATTCTCGGGACATCTTTCATACTGACAATAACCATTTTTAAGAATATCCTCAGGATGTCTGAAAAATATGTTGCAAAAGACGTCTTAGGAATGTCCAGAAGACATTTTTAGGACATCGTTAAGTTGTTTACCCAGTTATTCGCAGGTAACATACATATACAAATTCAATGATTTTTTTCATTTTGACCTTCAATTGACTTTGATCCAGACCTTATGGGATCAAACTGACTTTGAATTTGGATTTAGCGACTTCACAAACTTCTTAATGTAGTGGTTTTCTCGGATCCAATTATTTTCTCATTTTGATCTTCACTAGATCTTGATCCTGATTTAATGAGGTCAATCCAGAGTCACTGCGACCCTGGATTCGTCAGTTTCATCGGATTCGAATGCAGGGATATCAAAAACATAGAGGTATGGTCGCTTGACTCGGGTTGCAGAAAATTTTTTATTGTGTAATGGATCTTTCAATTTGCAATTTGTAAAAAAGCCGGAAAATAGTCTACAGGGCCAGGTACAGTCAAAACACATTAGTCGGAAGATATATAGATGTTTCATTGCTTATAAACAATACAATGTGGATGTTGCGGGAATTAAAAGGTATTCTTGTGATTACGCCCATGATTGTGCTATTCTCATATTGCAGCCAATCTTTATTATTATTATTATTTATTATTTATTATTTGTAAAGCTGAAAAAAATCCACTTCTATTTCATATTCAGAAAAAAATTACTATAAGCTCCTTTGTTGTAGATCGCCTCAAGTTTATATGTAGCATATTGGAGGAAAGTATTATTGTTTGAATGATACTTATTTTATTAAGTCGAAATATCTCTTAAAATACTCAATCTATAATGTAAAAAAAGTGTTCAGACGCAAATTGTACAAAACAGAAGGGTAAATTGAAAGGTACCATTGATTTTGACCTTGAGGTCAATTTTCAACGTCAAATGAAAGTCAAGAACCTTTTTTTAAATGGAAATACCTATTTTTACTGTGGATTTAAAAAGAGTGAAAAATTTTACGTTAAAATAGTGACCTTAGAAAGGTCAAACGTCTAAAAATTTGACGCTGGGAAGCTCTTCCATTTATTTCCAGCTACGAAATTTTGAACAAAATCGTATAAAACTTTATTGAATAATTTTTATTAACAAATTTTTTTAATCGGATATTTTTAGCCCTCAAGAACCACTCATTTCGCGACATTAATCAGTCCTTTAAGTGTCAAATTGACACTCTGAGATAAATTAGAGAAATAGTTTAAATTTCTTTCATATAGAATCAATGAAGAAATATTAATAAAAGATTCAAGAACTCTTGTATTTTGATTCGAATATTATTTTTTTGTAGACACTAGCAAGCTTTTATTCATTTATTCAAATAGAATATAATTGTGCGGTAAAGTAGAAGATAGTGTTAATTTTACAATAAGGATTGATGAGGGTTAATAAGATTTCGTAGATAACATATAAATAATTGTATATTATAATATTACAAAGAGCCTATTTAAGGCTTAAAATTTGTAAGATGTGGTAGGAACATCAAAACTTATACTTATACATACTTATACAATATGTATATATTGATATTTGGTTGCATCAAATTGAGATTCATATCACTTGAATTAATAATTAAACTGCACTATGAGATTGACTATCCTGTTTGTGAGATTATATAGCTCCGGCATTTTGGTCTTGTAAGTAACGAACGAAAAGATAAAGAGAAGACAATTAACAAAATAAGCTGCTACACATTTCCTGTATCAAATTTATAGCTTGAATGAGAACGCGGTTGAGCGAATAAATTTTTCACATGCTCTGCAGAGTAACAGGTAGCGTCAAGTAGTAAAGGGCGGTTTTAGCCAGCCATGCGAAGCAAGGAGTGTTTTTCTTCTTGTAAGCTCATCATTTCCAGTTGATCGAGTTACCAAGAGATCCCCTTAAGCGAATGAAGTGTTTCTAGGCTTTACATATATCTTGATATATCCACATATTTCATTAACGACTTCTTTAAGAACACAAGACAAATTTTCTTAATGCTGGAAACCATTTATCCTCGGATTATGTCGTAAAATACATGTAACCTAGGGGAGATCGGGGAAAATCATGACATTTTGAGTTTGCTCATTTTTCCTGAGTACACTATTATACATAAGAAAATACGAACTATTGCTTTTTATTAGTTAAACTTTCTAGTTTGTGAAAACAATTTTTTAGTGTCTTTTCTATCATATGGATTTTAGATAGAACATAAAATGTCTGACCATGTCTGGTGTCACGAATAACCCCGATATCTGGGAAAATCGTAATAGAGTATATATGGGGTAGTTCGTGACAGTGTTTTCAATCAACTGTATATAATGAACTGTACTATAAAATCAATCGAATACTGTCCATAATGAATTATAATACTCAATTCTATGGTTTTATGAAACACTATAATGATTTTAATGATTTAATGAAGAACTCATAATACTAATATAGTGCAAAAACATATTTATTTTTCGCTTTGTCTAAAGAAATTAGTTCATTTAGATCTTGCCGCTATTGCAAATCTAGCAACATTAAAGTAGTTTTTATTTGGTGCTATACTATGGCATTTTGAGTAACTAGAGCACTTCCTATTGGTTGTATTTGGTATTCACACTTAAGATAGAAAAATCTTCTAAAATGGCGTGTATTGTAAATAAATTTAAAAAAATGACTCGCAAAGAGATGAACTTTTACAAAAAACAAAAACTGTATGTCTGTAAAAAGGTTTTCAATGAAAGTTGTGCATCAATGGAGCAGCAAAAATCCAACAATGTAATATTTTAATATATACATATAATGGTCTTTTATTTCGTGACTGAAAAATATATTTTTAATGAAAATATGGAGGGAAAGCCCCTAAATGTGTAGTATCTAGAGGTTTCTGCTATCAAATGATATCTTATTTATGAAATCAGCTAGCCCTGTATATTTTAAGTTCAACCTTCTTAGAAACTATTTAGCTTTGTGAGTTGCCGAAAACATAACATCCGCCGAACGACAAACACTGGACGGTCATACTGTTAAGACGAAAGACGGAACACTCGAATTATAATTACCTTTCTTTTAAACATAACTGTTCAATAAATACCTTTATATCTTAAGCCCTTTGCATTATTCTAACAACTCCATATTAATCCCACAAATGTTACGTATTTTATCCGACATATTTATTAGGTAACATAACAATTTGTTTAAAGAAAAATCAAATATCATTTCTTTTGCGTTTGACGGGAATTTAATTTTAATATTTCAATAAAAAAAAGACCGTGAAGCGCCGAAGCGACAGGTTCACTTCAATTGAGCCCCATATCTCCAATTCTATTAACCGGCCCATTTTGTCTTCATAAATATTGGCAGATGTTTAATATTTTCAACCTCGCGTCACGCACACTATGTGTATTAATATTAGATTATTTGATTTTTTACGACGAAGCCTTTTACCTTCTTACTTACCATTATAGCTTTGAATTTTGGATATTTGAAGACAAATGATGAAAATGAAAATTTTCAAAATTACAAATAACCATAACTTCCTTAGTATTCAATTAAAAGCATTAATGAGATTTGGTTTATTATAAATTGTGATAAAATGAATTTATATACAATCTGGATCGAATAAATGATGTGAAAACATGGAAAGAGATGAAACTACAGTAAATGTCTTGAAATATTTACATAAGAAAAAAACGTGAATGATTATATTAACAGCAAGTGAAGAACTAAAACAGTTTTGTCAATTAAAGATTTATCCATCTGTAATGCGTTTGAATATAAACATGGTTTCTCGGTGAGAGCTAAAAAATTCTTAAAGCTTCATTCAATGTTCGGTGAAGAAGTTTCAATTACAGTTTACTTATTAAAAATATTCATTTTCAACTTGAACACAGTATTTTTTAGCTTCCTAAAGAAGGTTCTCACGTTCGCAATTTTATGTGCACTTTCTGGAGATTTGCTACCACCCTCAGCATGTAAATCAAGAACGTACTTCTGCAGGAATTCAAAAGTGCAATAATACGCTATAGGATAACACCTGTTCCATATGAAAAAAAGCTTTAGCCCAAACAAGTGCATACATAAACTTTATGCTTTTATCCAATTGCATCTCTCCAAAATTTAAGTGACATTTTTTTTGGTTCCTAAACCTGTAAAGTATAATATAATTTTTTTGATGTTAGATAATTTTAGTTTTATCTCTCAATATGTATAAATATTATTTGAAATTACAAACTCACAGGGCATACCTTGATTAAGATTTCCACATCTTCATGGAAATGCTTGAAAATTATTTTAACTATCATCTCCAAGTCGTCTTCAGTAGTTATTATAGCGGGGAGATTATTCGCATGTGTGTAAGCTGAAAGAGCTAATTTATCCTTGTTGAAATTATTTTTCAATATATACTGATTTTCCCATCTGAAGGTGATAAATATAGTATAAATATTCTTTTTCAAATATATTATAGACTACGATTCGTGGAGAGTGTTATGAAAATATTTCGCAAAAATTTTCTGGAATGTTGCTCTCTGCAGCAGGCGAAGTAAAAATATTTTTTGCTTGTGTCTTGTTCATTATGGAAGAGTCCTGTGAATTCCAAATTTTCTAGTAATAATAGTAATTCTGTAGTAATAATACTCGCTCTAGGCGTTAGGCCTAGAGATGGCGTCAGGTATATTGAATTGTAAGAGCGTGAGTGCTGCTCTGAGCCCCTATGGCTCAGAGTTATTCATGTGAACAAAGAATATCATTTAATAACTTTTGTAAATCAAATAAACTCTTTTGGTTATTTTGGAGAATTTTAATGTCAAAACGACATTAATTAATTATTATTAATTCATTAATAAACATGTAATCATTGCAAAACTCATATAGCATTATAAGCACCATCTCTAAATTGTAAACCTTATTAATAAATCTTTCACTTAATTCATACTCATTATAATTAATTGACCCTTATGATTCGAGCCACCTGCAACAGTAAGAAACCTCTAAATCTGCGAGAGGACATCGTCCCTTAAATCTAAACATTACATTCGGAAGCGTAATACCAAATTCATCTGTGTTAGGAACATCAGTAAGAAACTTTCACAATCTCTGTAAGGGATGTCAACGAAAGCCAAATACACACTTGAACTTCCGTGATGATCACACGTGCACATTCCTACACCCGAGAGATGGCACCCTCGCTAGCATACTTGGCCTAAACCCTAGGAGTATCCATGTGACACACACTATCAAAACACCTATTAATCCTCGTCACTTACGAGACTCACTAATACACAGACGTTGCAAAACCTTATTCTCGAGGAACATACACTAACACAAAGACGTTGCAAAACCCTACAAAGTCCAAAGGACTCAAATCACCATATATAAGCAACAGATCCCACAGAGGAGTCAGTCATGTGTTCCGGGTCTTTAGTGCGACAATTTAAAGTGCAACCCTTACAAGTGGAGTACACCAGTGAACTACTTAAAAACTACAAGTAAAGTGCACGAATGAACTACGGAAATCAACAAGTAGAGCGAGCGCTGTGGACGAGTTAACTACGGAAAATCTAAAAGTGAAGTACAACTGTTGCGACAAGTATAAGTTGAACAGGAATTAATAAGAGATCAACGAAGTTATCAGAAACTCTAAGGATTAATAACTGACGTAAAGAATCTAAGAAAATATTCAACTCCGACCATCAGTAAGCACCAATTAAGTATCTGAACCCGAAACTCTGGCTCACAACATTAACTCGGCGTAAGGATCGTTTTCCTTAAAAAGGTTAAAAATTTATAAGAATATTTGTAACTTTACATCTCATTTATAAAATAAACTTGTAACCCTAACTAGATTCGTTTTATTGGCTTGTCCTCGTTCCCAGATTCACATTAAGTTGTAAACTAAAACGAGGGATTGGTTGTAAAGAAATAGTCTGTTGCCAGGTAGGTGGGTTAGCAATTACATATTAGGCAGGACGTGACAATACATATATTGAAATTAGAATATAACCTGGCATCCAATGATCAATCAAAATTAAATTAATTTGCGGGCAACTTTTTAACTTGATATTAAGTTTAAAATATGTCCTAATACTTTGGAAAATAGCATAAAGGTTATAATACACACTAAAAGCTTTTATTTATTTTGAATAAATAGCAATACTTACTGTTATTTTAAAATTATTGAGCGTAAGGGTAAGGAGATTCAAATATTGTATCAATAAGATATGGTCACATTTAGAATACAGAAAATGTAACAATTTGCCTTATTAAAATAAATTGAATAATGATTGGGTCACAACCATTAAAATTAAATGAAGTCAATCATAACAACGATTCTAAGAATTTTAGATCATCAAATTTAGACCATCATTGACATATTAGAATTCTGTAATCTTTAAGAAACTAATTAATTCTACTCAATCAAGTAATCAGCGATTATTCATTAAATATAACTCTGTATATTTAACAAAGTGAGAAATAAAACAAAACCTGAATCTTTTCGATTAGTTAAACTGGACATTTAGTGAATTTAAAGTACGAAAGAATGAACATTTTAATATATTTCACAAAAAAAATTTTTCTGCAAAAATTCTAATACAGGCGTCAACTAAAATAATGACCGCACTGCAACTGGTGATCCAAAATTTAATCAAAAGATACCTTGACATTTATTTTAAATAAGATTTTAGGTGTTGTCATATTGAATTAAAGTAAATCGGGAAAAAATAATGAAAAAATGTATATTTTTAACAAGTATATTTTATTTGATGAATAATAAAAACTAAAGAAGTTCTAATGTAGCCAATGCTAATTCATTATCCAAAACATGACCATCTTCAATTTAAGCATGGGTGCCTTCAATTCGATATATTTCGAGGTTTTTATCCAGTGACTTTTTAATAATAGGACTAGAACATCATGTTCGTTTTCAGTTTTGCAAACACCAATACAGGTTTCTTACATTTATTGAAATTTCATGTTGTTAGATTTGGAGATTTTCACTCTTCGACTTCTTTTTTCAATATATTTTATACAATGTAGTTTTAAAATTACTATCTTGAATGCTAGAACAGTCTACAATTAGGCTTCATGTATTTAGAATCGCCATTGCGATAACACTGATAGGTTCTTGTTCGTTGAACTCCATCGTAGTTTGTTTGTCGTTTCTAAGTAGTTTGCTAACTTCACCCTTTCCATTTGTAAGACACCAGTGGAAAGGGGATCTTCTGACTTCAGTCTATAACGAGCTAGCAAACGCTTTGACGTAAGCGTAACCTATGTACGTTTTATTCGCTGTCAAAGTTACACAAATTGAGGGAAACTGCCTGCCAGGCAAATTAATTGAGGTTTGAAACTAGAGATTAATTTATTTATTGAATCTACAAAATAGTTTTTGAGCAGGGAAGTCAAACAGAAAGCCGAGATTACATCCTAAAGATTCTTTCATCAGTTTAAGGAAAAGTAGGTACTGCATTTATTAATGCAGGACAGTAATTCTACTACGTAAAAGGATACATTGCACAATGCACATCGCTTATGGTGCACTCTCGTAACAATAATTTTAAGCATTGAAATGAAATATGTGTTAGGAAGAGGAAAATATTTTACAAGAGTTAAATTTAAACTTAATGGCGTAAATGGTAACAGACACTTTCAGGTCACTTAGCGATGTGAGTTCATTAAACTTCGCAAGAACAATATAATATGAGATATCTCTCATCAACTCAACATAATTCTCCATATGTCCATCACGAATTTAGGTTGAAATTTTCATTTAGCAGACTCCCTTAATTAGAGGATTTATATTTCACATACAAGAAAACTTCTTCAACCTGAAATCGACGGTTTTGATCATTTTTTGCACGAAGTAATAGTAATGATGATTAGTATTTCTGTGAGGGGGAGGGGGTATCCAAGAATTATGATTAGTTTATAAAACGTAATAAACTTTTTATACATTTTTGTCATACGCGTTTATGATTTCGTGTAACGTGATATTCCCCTCTTGAAGAATTTTGAGGTTGTGTTTGATATATTCAATATATATATACAGCAAAGAGGGGGAATATCATATGACACGAAAACAGCAACGCGCATGATAAAAATGTAGAAAACGTTCATTATGTTTCAGAAATCCGTCATCATTCTTGGCGAGGTGTTGTTGTCTCACCTCTGCCGGGCAAATGCATGAGGAGATATAACACTCCTTACTAATACTTTGTGATTCTTTGACATATTGGAGTACGTGAAAAAATAAGATGTAATTGTTGAGTGATCATTTTTTAGCTCCAGAATTGTTCTCCGTAAAAAGGATTTTATATTAAACTGTAATACTGACGGATCTCGAGTCTTTCAAGATGAAAATTCCTATCTCACAACTTATGAACCATGGTTAAGCTCAGTGAATATGGCGACCATGAAGTAGTATAAGGTGACCCAACGCGTGTGCTTTTAGCTGCTGAAAAACAGTCCACAATCACGGTTCCTCTTCCTCGGATTTTCATTGCTTTTATAGGGATAATAGATGTTACCTACTGATATAGCGTTCAACCATCTATATCTTCTCTCCTCTATGTTTCGTCCCAGGTCCGTTCACTGGACTCAACAGTAAGGCAGTGTGAATGGACCTTGCCTTAGACACAAGGAAAGGACATTTTTTTCCCCACATTTTAGCTACGAGAGCGCCATGGACGCAAAATGGAGGAATTACTTTTGACTATAGTAGCAGACGACAAAATTATCGTCTGCTATCCGTCGTCTGTTCGGTATTCCAGGCAGAGATATTTGCCATACTCCGATGTGCGAAGATGCTGTTAGAGGAAAACAAAAGGGGCGGATGCATTAGCATCAGCTCCGATAGTCAGGCGGCAATGAAAGCAGTTGGGAAACCGGAAATCACATTGATTCTGGTGTAGGAGTGTAAAAAGGCTTTCAACCTTCGAAAAAATGGCGAAAAAAGAGCATCAGACAGGCCGATCGGCCTAGAACCCCTTTTGAGTCTGGCAGCCTGCTGTATCAGGCTGGAGATCAAAAACAACAGCACCGCAAATACTTGGCCTAAAATATCCTATATCGGCCCAGAAAAGAGGTAAGTCTAATGGTACAGTTGCTTGCAGGGCACAACCATTTGAATTACCACAGGTACAAGATAGGGCTGATAGACAGCACCGTTTGAAGAAAATGTGGAAGGGATGATGAAACGTCCCTTCATGTCCTAGGTCGATGCCCAGCACTCGCTGGGCTTAGACACCAATCCCTCGGCGCGGCTTTGCTGGCATCAGAGGACGATTTGGGGCTATGTCTAATACTTGGCGCACGGTCTCCTTATTATCCTACTTAATGATGACGACTTTTCTACCGATGCCAAGTGCTTTATTCTCAGTAACGAAAAATATGGCTTTATTCGTCCGCGATAAGTACAATTATTTTTTAAATTAAAAAGTATGTAAAATTTTTTTGAAAATCTGATGTCCTGATACCGAGACCGATTTCATTTATAATTTTCTGTTTTTCGTACTGCTGTCAACCACATGATTGAAGACACTTTTTCACTGAAAAATTATTCCGAGTCAGTTTAAAAACGAAAAATTATCTTCGTTTTGTTTCGTTTTTAATCGACAAGGTAAATTTTTTTTCATTACACCTCTATCGAAAATTCGACTTTCGATGCCTGTTGAGCGGGTCGAAAGTCGTGTTTTCTGCCCTAGGGAAGAAAGTGATAGATAAATGCAAATGGCGCTGGAGATATTTTGCTATTGGTTGTAAATTGGCGCGCGATTCAACATTAAATTAAATTGTCCAATGGCAGCATTTCTCAGGTGGAAGGCCAACATGTGTTACTACGCGCGGGCTTCGAGCTTTTAAATTCGAGACTTATCTAAAAGCTAACTTCAGTCACCACCTTCGATCGTGATAAACGAAAAATTTATTGAAACACAAAAAGAAATATATTTACAATTTTTACTTTACAGTTTAAGGAGACTTTGAAATATTCTCAAGTGTTTGTGTGATATGTAATTATTAATTCCTCTGAAATGTTTTTTTTTTTTCCCACTAGGACTTAACCTCAGACTCTCCGTGAAACTCTAGGCATCTTAAGTCGAAATTTCGATTTGCGGTGTAATGAAAAATTGTATACGTTACTCGGGTCGAGGCAACGATTTCAGTCGTGTGATATCTGCCCTCGCTTCGCTCGGGCAGCTAACTTCACACTCGTGAAATCGTTGCCTTTCGACCCTTGTAACGTAGTATACTATTGCAGCGAATCTTTCACCTGGAATTGACGTAAACTTTATCCTTTGTTTTTTCTATGTATATGAGCATGAGCAGTGAAGTTATTAGCTTAACCCTCACTTGACACACTGGGGTTAAAATCAACCCAAGGTCCATTCTACCTTAATTTTACGAACCTTATGTAAGGGTGGGGAGTATCAGTACCATTCTAATGCGCCCATTTGTCTATGTGCAGGAATCGTCTAAAGTTGAGTGAAGTGTAAACACAAATACCTTTGTTTCAGAAACCACTGGAGGACTACTTTTTTTCTTGAAGAGTAACATTTTCGGGTTTTAGCTTAAAATATTAAAAAATATAAAAATTAATTTTTTGTGAAAGCAGTCAATTTTCCATTTTTTTAAATTAAATTTTTTTGAGTACGCTTAATTTTATTTTTTAGCTACATAAGGATCTTTTAAAGTAAACTCTTTAGATTCTCTGATATCATTTTTAATTAAAAATATTCAATGTAGATCAACCCCCAGTGTGCCAAGTACTTGATTCCACAGAAGATTGCCAAGTATTGGGTTGATACCTATAAATTCAAAACAAAGTGGCAAAGCTGCAATAAAACAAAAAATAATTATCACATCAGCTAAAATTCCTTCCAGTGATGAAGTATTTCACTGGCATAGAATCGACAAATGTGACTTGCGACAAGAAGACATGTGACATATGAATTCCACTTTATGTGACTTCTCCACTTTTGCAATTTAGTGATCGAGGGATTTTTTCATTTCCTGGCACGGTGTGCCTGAACCAACTTTAAAATCAAGGTCATAGCACATTCAATTTTCTTCTTGGATTTGATTTAGAGGCTGAAAAGTAGAGAGAAAAAAATCTTTTAGAAAAATTCCCCGAACCGTTTTTGTGAAAAGTGTCTTTTAAGGGTGAAGATTAGAATTTTTCAAAAAAATGTAATAAATTTATTTATTTTTTGCATTTTACTGTTAAAAAACATTATAAAATTCACGTGTTATTGTGTATACACAGTAGAGCTTCTGTTATTTCCCAAGTTTATTTTTTTTTTGGATTTGCCATCTAGATTGGATTGCCATCTAGAAAATTCTGCAAAAAGTGCTATTCTGAATTAGTAAAACGAAAACCACATTTTTCTTGTACTTACGAAAAGTTAATTATAAACGATATAACCCTCATTTGATTAAAGTAACTTAAATGAAAAAGCGCCAAACATTAAAGAAAACAAATCAAATAGAAATACTCGAATTGCATTGTCTCTGAAACGTGAAAAGTTTTTGAAAATTTCTTTGACTAAAGAGCAATCAGAAAGCAAAAAACAAAAGCGTGTTTCTGCTAAAGATGTTCTAAAAATTGGAGCAAGTTATGGGCTTGCAACGAATAATAAATCTTTGAATCATCCTTTTCATTTATTTTTCAGTATAAAAGAGTGTAATGTCATTAACAGTAAAAATAACGGTACTTCAACTACTGCAAAAACTCTTCTGTTTGGAAATGATGTAAAAGGATTAATTCAGTTTGTTAAAGAAAAAAGGGAACTTGATAAAATGCATTCGAAATTCGGAATAGATAGTGGCAGAGAGTTTTCGAAAGTTTGCCAACATTAGACCCGAATTACATATATCTATGAGTTTCATCGAAGTTAGTGTGATTTTAAAATTTCAATTACACCTAAAGTTCACGCGACTTTTGCTTCCTCAGAGAGGAAGCTTTGTAGTAGTTACATTTTACAATATTTTTAAAATGGTTTAATTAAAATTTTCTCAAATTCTCATTTGTAACTTCATCATAATGAGGAAGAAAAGTGCTCAAAACATGAGCACAGAAAAATATAAATATATAGTTAAATGGAACACGCGAGATCGAATTCACAGCCAGTTTTTCATGTCCTTGATTTTTTTCGTAAAGTTGAAAAAAGCCTTGAATTTCAATGTGAATATTCCATAGCTGAATCTGTCCATTCAGATTTTAAAACGACCTGAGCTAAATATAAAGTTTCGAGCACACACCGTCATTACACACGTAACTTACTAAAAGCTTTACAAAAATACATAAAATGCACGACATGTGTAAAAATAAATTATTTTTTATTTCAGTACACAGTCTGATACAATATTTATTTACCATATTTCACCAAATAAAACGAAAAGAATAAAAATGCATAATACCTTTTGCATATATAATGCATTTTAACCCTTAAAAAACATTTTTCTCCAAAACGGTTCCGGGGATTTTGTTAAAAATTTTTTTGCGCACTACTTTTGAAGTAGTGCTATCAGAGTCGGATTAAGGCAACTCGAGGCCGAGGGCTGTATATTCCCCCCTCCCCTGATGAAAATGTAATATTATAAGTACATATTAGCAAGTTACCTTCAAAGAGAATTAAAATAATAAATTTTTTTATTTTTATAAAAATTTTTTTAAAGTTGAGGAAGAATTTGGCGACCCCTTCAAAAGCGGGGCCCACTATGAGAACCTAAACAATTTCCCGTCTCGTAACCGTAAAAATATATGGACACATGCAAACATATTTTGCATTCCTGGTTCGAAGTATTTATTTTCCATACTTCTCCTTTTATAATATTAGAAATAACTCTTGAATTATTTGTTTGCAAAGAAGCCACATACTCGAGAATACAATCAAAAATATCTCCAGATTCTAAAAAAGCTTTCAGAACTATTATTTATTTATTGTGCTAACTAATTCTTAGGAATTTCCCCTCCATTTTTACTCTCAAAATCTTCGCCAATCTTTGTAGAAAAAAGATCAATCAACAATCCACCCTCTCTCAAGTTCTTAAATCTTCAATATTCGATTTTATTATTGTCATGCACTAAACCAAACACTTCAAATATTGAATTGACTTCAATATGTTCTTCTAATGGAACTGAACGTGCTACTAATATTAAATCACATACGGCCCAGCATTGGCCCAGCAAGTCCACAAAAATCTTTCCGAAGCTCGGCTGCTATTATCGCGTCAATGACGGAATGATAACTATGGCCTGCACTTGGTAGCCAATGCTTGGCTATCAAGTCACATTATTTGCTGCACTAAGTTCTTCAGAGTTTAATAAGTAGCATTCTCTAGATTTAATGCGTCTTCTAAAATATCAAAAGCAACATTTGATACTCTTCAACCACAAGCATCAGTGGTTTCATTAATCGATACCCAAATATTATTATTTCCAATTTCATTGCGTATTGCATTTACGGTCTGGTCATATAATTTAGGTACGACATTTTTTTGTAAAGTCGATTCATCAGGAATGTGTTTACCTGTTTAAGAGTCAAAGAAATTTTTCCTGTATAAGTTGAGAGAAAATTTTACCATTGTAAGTCGAAACGTACGTAAATGTGACGTCCGAGATAATAGACGCACTTACCTATTTATATTTAATTGTTGTTCCTCGTTTTCTATCCGGTGGAAAGCGTGATAATAGAATTATCACATAATGCCACTAGAGTCGGCGATGAGGATAACTGAACAGAGTGGTAGTCGGTAATTCGTTATAATTCAATATTTATTCTATAAGCAATTACAAAGGAGGGATCCTTTTAGAGCAGCATGTATAACGGGAAAATAGTTAGAAATGTATAGAGGGGGTTTGATAAGATGATAAATTAAGGGACTTACCGTTAGCCTTGTGGCTGGAGCTTTTAATATTTGTTGATGGATCCTTCAATAATTGTCGATGGATCTCGTTGGTTAATTGGTCGAGGTTGAGTTGGTAGAGGTCTTCGAGCCTGGAGAACGTCTACGTTGGTGGAAGGTTGCGTTAATCGCTGGACTTTGCTGATTACCATCTTGATGAGCACTCGTACTGAACAATTACTCGGGACACTTGAGTAGGGGATACTTGGATTATTTCACTTTGGATTAGGGACACTGGATTAGTCACTTTTGACTGGATTTATTCACTTGGACTAGAGATACTGGATTAGTCACTTTGGAGAATTTCACTGTAGATCCTGACTGGACTTGAATTCAACTCGTACTGAATTTAGACTGCTCGATAATGAAGAGTCTTATGGCCCAAATAAGTACCATCTGCTAATTCTTGCGGGAACGGTTGACGGGCCTACTGGAAAAGGAGGTAGGTCCGGAGTCTAGACCAAACTGGTCTCGGAGATTCGTCGAATAACTTTTCGGTTGAATGATGGCTCATGGAGATACTTCCGGAGAGTTGAGGATGCACATCGGCTGTAGACCGTAGAGCACGACGGCGCGATGAGGAGTAGACTTCCGAAGAGGTTGAAGGGCACGTTGGCACGTTGAGGAGTCGGATCGTAGACTCTTCGAAGAGGTTGTAGGGCACAACGGCACAGTATGGAGACGGATGGTAGACTGACTTTTGGTGGCAAATTGGCCGGTTTTTATACACGGTTTAGTGGGTTTTCATCCTTCTAATTTGATGAATTGTAGGTAATCCAAAAGGTGTTCCTGTGGGTGGTCCTACAGGTGGAGTACACTCAGACCTGGTTTAGAAGTTTCTTGAGGGTGTTGATCGACTATTTTCCATTTCTCTAATTATGCTGGTTCGTGTGGCTCCAGGTGTTATGATGGTCGGATTTTACGAGTTTCTTACCTTTGCTACCTGAGAGGTAGGGTCGGTACTGGATGCACGTGTTATAGTTCCTGAAGTGGGTGACTTGATGTCACGGCATTTATTCTTTTATGTGACTTTGCATTTAACTGACGTCTTAAGTCCTTATTTTCTTCATGATTAATTATAACGTTACAATATATACAAATTAATTATTGCTTTTTAAGTTGAGGTTTATAGAAATCTTTCCACTTCTCGGCACGTTTGTTAAACAATTTATTTGTTGCACATGTGGTAACTTCATTAAAATTAATATTATCCATTTTATTAACTTTATATGATATTAAATTATAGCAAAGTTATAAATAAGCCAAATAAGCAAAAACCAAATAAGCCGCGCATTGAATGAGCAAAAAATGTGGATTAAGTGGAGAGTGGGAGTGCACGTGTGCAAGCATGTTCGCTTTTTCGGTTTAGGGGTTCTCCGCAACGAGGGATATATTTATAAGTAATTGTTATTTTTAAATTTTAACGCTTATATATATAAAAAATAAAATTTCGCACACAATGTGGGAGGAATTGAACGCACGACCTATCTTACGAAAGTAAATAACCTAAACCTTTACCCTCCCAAGTGGAAATTTACAACTGGCGCGGTACTGGCATTATTACTAAAGATAACTCGGCTGGAAGTTGGCGTCGGTACTAGGGTAGTACTGCTTAAGGTACTAAACCTTTACTAAAATTCTGTACTAGCGCGGTACTGGTATTAATACTCAAGCTAATTAGACTGGGAGTAGGCGTCAGTACCTACTAAAATGGTACTGTAGTTGGTGCAATGCCTGTACGGAAAATATGCGTTGAGATGGTACTGGTATTAGTATTTATTAATAAAATGGAAAAAAGAACATAAAAGGAAAAAAACGACATTTTTAAATTGAAAAAGAAATTAAATATGAAAATCAAAACAAAATAAATATAATTAACAAAATCCTGAGTAAAATTGTTTTTTTATTCTCCTTCTTCTGCTTTTCTTCTCATCCTCAACTGTTTTCTACCTTCTTGACTTCATTTGATAACCAACGACTATCGTAGTTATTAAAGTCTTTCACAGAGACGTCAGGAAACTTTTCGAGAACGATTTCTCTATCAAAAATCGAACATAAGTTATATGCTTAATCTGTAAATTAAAATACAAAATTTTAACTTTTATAACAATACGATAAAACTTGCCTTTTAAAATAAGAAATGTCTGTGTCCGTGAAAAATTTCCTTTTTTTTTGTTCTTTAGTCTGACGACCTAATGCACTATACTGACACTGTACTCCTTTAGTAATAATAAGAGGCAGAATTGCTAAACATTGCCAAACATTGCTAAACTCATTGGAATAAATGAGTTTAACATAATATTACATAAAAATTGTTGTAAGTTATATTAATAGAAATTATACATCAAAAATTCAAATCCGCGAATTATACAGAAAGTTATACATATATCCGTCTGAAACTACACCTACCGACGCATCAGGGATTAAAATTCCACCATCTGTACACAGTAGACCAGGAGACCTTGTTTTATAGCCAAAATTTGATTTTTGAGTTCGAAAAAATGAATTAAAGTACTGAATTCAGGACTGATTGAAGTATTATTGACGATAGTTATATGTTGATTGATCAGTTTTTGTTTCGATGATACAGGCACAACGTAGAAAATCTTATTACAATTTGTAGTATTACTGACGTTAGGGAAATACGATTGTTGATGTTAAGAAATTGATTTCTAACCTCCTACCTCGATTTATTTAATTCACCATGGTATTAAATTTGAAAGAAAACAGTTCAATCTGTAATTTTTAATTGCAGTCAAATACAATCACATTATTAGGAAATGAAAAACAAGAGTTTTTCAGCAAAGCACCTTCTTCCGATTGTTCATAATCCGACATAACGCAACATATTAAGTTCTGAAATATATTAATGTCTACCTTAGGATGTATACTTGAGGTTAAGTGTGCCCATTTTTGCTCCTTTTCATTTGTGTCGCTGCTTATGGTATATTTACATGGCCACGCGCGCGCTGGCTCACCGTCATTTGTTGTTCCAATTACATCAACGCGGACCGCGGACAAGCGAGCTTACTTGTTTCGGTAATCTTCTTTCCGTCCACATTCCTTGCGCATAAATGATATCAATAAAATGATAACGGTGTTAATTATAATTAACACCGTTAATTTATACAATATATGTATATGCAAAATATAAACTTCTTGCATAAGTCAACGCAAGATAATTTGTAAGCAAAACCGACCCAAAAACCCCCCAAAACCCAGTTCTTAGCCAATTCCGAATTTTGAATTATTGATTACATATTCGTAATCAGCGACCCCAAAAACCTCCGAGTAACTATTTTTAACCAAATTCGTAGACTTTTTGAATTTTGATTTAAAAATCGAATTTTGGCCACAAAACCGAGTCTCCTGACCCACTGTGCTGTAGTTTGAAAAGGAATCGTAACAAATGTCTACAAATTGTGAGGTAAATTACCATCATGTAGACAAGTAAATTCTGAAAATATGAAGGCAATTGAAAAAAAAATGTTGGGTCAGTTGAGCAATAATATCCCACATATAATATGCAAATCGAAATATTAAAAGGGCTCCACGAGACCTATTATAAAAAGATCATTAGTAACGTAACACTTTTTTCATATTGATCAGATGAAAGTGATGACGCGGCGTATACCGAAAATCTTAAATAAATCTTTTACTTTAAACATCAATAGTAATTAATTTTGAGAACAATCTAACAACTATTATTTTTTAAAACACAAAACAGATGTGGACATACATTTAAAAAGAAAGTAAATATGCGCGCGGAGTGCGCGTTTAATCTTGTGAAAAAAAATGCATTTCGATGCCGTGTCGGATCATAATTACTTCGTATCACTGGAACTCCCAGAAGACTCGGTTTCACAGTGATTCTTTACCGGTATGGTCAGACGTCGCATCGGTCCTTCTGTTTTTACATTGCGCGTCCAAATTTTTAAAAATTATCGCAAGTTAACTGCAAAATAACTGTATTTATAAAATTCTTGTTTAATAAAAGCACATTTCTAAAAAAATTGAACCCAATCCGAAAATGTCTTTCACTCCCGCATCGCACTTATAGTTTTAACACGAAATATCTGTGTTATTAGTTGAATTTAGAAATAATTTTATTTTTCTAGTTCTTTCTATATGGTATTTTTTAAATCTATCTGCATTTTATTTAATATTGTGTAATATTGTAATATTGTAATTGCGTAATATTGTATTGTGTAAAATTGTATACATAAGGCTACTATTGTACTACACTCATCTCCCGATCAACGGTACCTCTCGGGGGTAGAGTGCCATGAATCGGGCGAAATTAAAATAGATCGAGCGTGCATTCTGACGTCACTTTTCAGGACCGTATATATGTATACTTTAAGATTCGCTAATTCCTATACTACGCACGCTACACAGTACGGCACTGACTTCGAGGTAACTTCGAGCGTCAGCCCTTCAGTGTTGGCTTTTAAGGGACGCTCGGGGGGGACGCAGACTTAGCCAAGCGTGAAAAGTGTCGTGGATCGGAGTGACGTTGATTGGGAGAGGAGTGTATTCCATAGGTTATAGAGATATTTAGAACTTTATTTATATGGTAAAAATTCTTTTTGTACCACAATACATACATTTTGGCCTAAATTTCTTCCTCGTAGAGGAAGCTTTCCTAGTGGTGACAAAATCCAGTTTCCTAAAAAAGGTTTTTTTTGAACATATTTCAAGGGCAATATATCTAATATGATGATCTGAAAAATTGTCCGGGTGTGTGTGTGTGTGTCACGATCCAGCAATTTCTTAAAAACGCGTAAAGATAAATTGATGAAATTTTGCATAGTTATTCCACTATATACCTATAGTCAAAATTTTGAGTTGACGTAAGGAAAATTAATATTTTTTGTGTCGAGACGAATCGATTGACCTGTATGATTAATGCATTTCATTGAGAAATAAGAAAGTTATGGTTAATTGTATTTTTCAAAAATTAATTTTTCGACTATAATTTCTGAAATAATTAAAATTTAAAGCTGATGTAAAGAAAATGAAGATTCTTTGTGTCTAGACGAATTCATTCACTTATAAGATTAATGCATTTCATAAAAAAATAAGAAAGTTATGCGGTTAATTTTATGAGGAAGCAATTAGAAATGAAATTAAAAGCGTAAAAGGAAGAGAAGGAGGAACGATTTGGAGAGTTTGTGACAAAGAGAAAGGTGCAATTGGTGGGTATAGGGGGTGATTGGTAGAAGGTGGGGAGAGGGAAAAATATATTAACTTCTTAATACTTCCTGCTCTATGAGGAAGGAAATCATATTTGCTTTCAGGAAGCAAAGTGCTCATTGAATGAACACAAAAGTTGATACAACTTCACAGCTAGTGACCTTTTTTTTAAACATTTAAACTAAAATAACTTAGAAACCTGAAATGCTGCACAATTTGAGGCCAGATTTCTTTGCAGTATAAAAACATCTATGACACACCACCTGCAATTTTCTGTAAGTGATAAAACCTCAAATTGTGTAGGGCAGTATAGTTAAATAATGCATAGTTTTAAATTTCATTGAAGTAATCTTGATAATAATATTTTTCTTGAAATTCTGGTTTAAAATTGAAAACCACTTGTCTACTTCCACTAAAGAATCCATCATATTGAACGATGTATCATGGTAATACGGTCCTTTTCATCTACATCAGTTGAGGTTGGTTGAGCTCTTCTGGCAAGCAGTGCTTTGTTGGCGTAAATCTAATATACTAGTCGAACGGACCAGGTTAACAGATTTTCGATAATCGCATTCCCGCTTAACGGCGTTGTATTTTGGTGTGTAGGCATAATCTGTAAATCGAAAAGTTTGGGCAGCGTACTTGCCAGCATGATTGATCGACAGTCGCTAAAAATCATGTTTTTCGAGAAAATCGGTTTTACCTTTTCGGTTCCTTTCATCAGTCTTTGAGGTTGATGGATGGCGACCTGCGGCAGTATTTTTTCATGCGAACAAGGGTCACATTAAAGTAGACTGGAGACACTTGTCATATTTTTTATCCTTCAATGTTTTATCCACAACGTAATAATAATTCAGTGGAAATATAGACACAAGATTGAGAACCCGTAAATAATTCCAATATCTCGCTCCAACAGCGCAAAGATTATGTTTTAAGAATATTAATCATAAAAGAGGATTCGTATTTTCTTTAGTAGATAGAGCAATAAAAATTTCAGAATCTTCAATTCTAAAAATTGACAAAATGGCGGCCGTTTAAAAAAAAAATGTTAAAAGTGCGTTTTTTTACGGTTTTTGAACAAAAAAATATAGTTCAAATTAAAATTTGAAAAAATCCTTGACATGCGCTAAAGCTATAGTCGTAAAGAAAATATGGTAAAAATTTGAAAAGGATCGGTTCAGTATTTTATCAACAAGGCATCGAAAAATTTTGTTTCGAGAAAAACGCGTTTCAGTGCTGCGGCGCGGCGGTTCGCTACGCGTACGCGTTCTCGCGCAGTTAGCAAAGTAAGGATCATACAAAAGTACCATTACACTCGGTTATGCTCCGATTTTTACAAAATTTTAGTCTGATTCTTCTGGATACGTATACTTTCGAAAAATGTAATAAAACTGTTACGTCCTGAGAGGCGCAATACAATTCCCAATTTTAAAAGATTTAGTAAAAAGGATTCCTAGTTTTAGAAAAGAAAAGGATTTCCTAAACCGGGATGAGGATAGCCGCTTGATTTAAAAACCCGAATATTTTAAATGGACTTTATTTATAAAATGAGTATTGTTTATTGGCAAGCCCTTTCAAAAATTTCTCTCTCGATCTGGATCTGAAAAAGAGACAGAATTTCAGTTTCGATCTCCTTTCAGAACACATCTTATTGTATTTGGAAGAAGATACCTGCTCACCTGAACTTTAGGTATTGCCCTCGAAGATATACCCTTGGGGCTGGTCTCAGCTTTCAAGGGAAGGTTCCGCTGATCACTTGGATAAGGCTTTCGATAATTGCTGGGTTGCACCTTGAAGATTGATTCCACTCACAGACTCGAAAAATGATTAGGTAACTAGATGATGCACTTGAGTCAGACTCCAAAAACAGACTGACAGACTCCAGACAGACTTAGGACAAACTAGACAGAACACGAAAACAGACTGAGGACTTGAGTCCAAATCCTCCGTTTTTATAATCCGTTTTCCAATAAATCTTGTATCACCAAAATGGCCGCTAAGAAGTGTTGACAGGTGGAGTCCATTTGAACTCCATCGCATGTATATGAAATATAATAGAAGATTTTATGATTTCTATGAAACCTTTAGCGGCTTAACATTTGGAAACTGATTCGATGATTTACAATATTAAGTAGCGTGGGATACGTGAGTTCCCCTAAATGCGTTTGATAGTTTGAAGTAATAAACCTAATTTAATGTTTAATTTCATGCGTTCGAAGATCAGTATTAGAAGCGTGGGTAGAAAACTAACAGGGGTTTTCTCATAGGTGAGCTTCAGGTGTTCGAATTTATAAGGCAGTAAACTAGATTTTATGGATTTCTTTTGAAATATTTTTAGAACATATGCGTTGTTTTATTACTCGGAGATGACCATTGATTTTACTGTTCACCTATGGTTGACAATTATTGACATATAAATTTAGATTTTATAGGTGTACATAAAAAATATGCGTTTCCCTTTTTATATTCGTTTTTGAAGGGATGATCGTTTTCTTTAGAAGAAAAGGATTCGGATGCGTAGGTTTGGTTTTACGACTTATGTGAATTCCCTCTTTACAATTGTGTTTTATATTTCGTAGATATTGAATTTTAGGATTAGTCCCAATGTATTTTCCTTAGAAAATTCGTAGGATGGAATCTTTATGAGTACATAAATTACAGAAATTGAAATCATCCTTATTCGCTTAGTTTTTTTTTATGTTTTTGGGAAAATTAGCATCGAAATAGATTGAAAAACGTGCGTATGATTGCAGAATTTAGCGGATGAGAAATTGTAAGTTATGTTAGATGATAAAACTAGAGAGTTTTCAAAGGCCTTTCCTATAGGTTGTTCTTTGCTTGAAATTACATTTATGTTTTTAGAAAAAGATACAATAAACAAATAGTTATCTAAATGTTAATTGCTAGCTAAGATGTATGGATTACAATTGCTGGTCTCTTAAGGAATAAGTATGTATAAATACAGATAATGAAATAATATTTAATAATAGGATAATAACCATTACATCGCGGGACGTGACAAAAGAACCAATTTTTTTGAAAATTCTAATAAGGGTAGATCTCTTAATGTCAATTTCGATTTAATACTTCGACAACTATTAATTTTTTAGAATTCGGTAATAAATAAATAGCTGTTGGTGGCTAAGATGGTAAAACGGCCTCAGTTTCGGTTTCTGTGCCACTACCAATAGAAATATTTTTCTTTGTATTTTACCGAGGCTCTGTTGGTTCGGAACCCACCGTAAACTGTAAGTTCCTACAGGAGAGGTTGGATAACAAATCTATTTTTTCATATCTCTTTCAATCCTTCCTAAAAAATTTGAATCTTTTCTATACATTTTCTCTATCTTTTTCTGTCTCAGTGTACCTCTTCCAAAAAAATTTGAACATCTTTTTGTCTCACATTTTCAATCTTTTGCTATCCTTAATTTTAAAATTATTAATTTTTGGTACTAATCTTTCTTCAATCTTTAATCTTTTTATAAGATTCGCTCTTTTCTATCTCATAGATATTACTTTCAATAATCTCTTATTACAAAAGGAACACGCATTTCAGCTAACTCAAAGCGTTACCTTAATTTCTGACCTGCGTAACCACAGGTTACGCATTAAGTGAGCAGTAAGTCTAATATTTCAATTACGAAAAACGCGCGATCGGTTTCGTAATTAAAATTTATAAGATTTATCATTTTAGATTTTAAAATAATTTTAAATTGTAAAAAGAGACACAACAGTGTTATGGTATAAAATATTTGGATTGAAAAGGATTGGGTTTTTGGTAGTATACTTCAAGAGAGATAAAAAAAGTATCAAAATGATCCAACAAAGATAGATATAGACAGTAAGATAAAGATTTAAATGGATAGACTCTTGATAGTATACTTCAAGAGAGATAGAGAAGGATTGAAATTATTATACCTGAATAGATGTAGATATAAATGTATGATTTGAAAAATATAGGCTTCCTAGTAGATTGTAAAAAGGATAGAAAAAGATTGAGATGCTTATAATAAGGATAGATATGGATAAAAATTTAGTGATTGAAAAGGATAGGCTTGGTAATATACTTCAAGAGGGATAGGAAAAGATTGAACAGACGATAAAAGGATAGAAATGGATAAGAATGGTAAGGATTGAAATGGATAAGCTTGGTAATATACTTCAACAGGGATAGGAAAGGATAAAAGGATAGAAATGGATAAGAATGGTAAGGATTGAAATGGATAAACTTGGTAGTATACTTTAAGAGAGATAGAGAAGGATTTAAATTATTATACGTGGATAGATGTGAATATAAAATTATGGATTGGAAAGGATAGATTTTCTAGTAGATTGTAAAAAGGATTGAAAAAGATTAAGGTGATTATATTAAGGATAGATATGTATAAAAATGTACTGATTGAAAAGGTTAGGCTTGGTAATATACTTCAAGAGGCATAGAAAAGTATTGAACAGACGATAAAAGGATAGAAGTAGATAGGAATGGTAAAGATTGAAATGGATAGACTTGATAGTATACTTTAAGAGAGATAGAAGAAGATTGATATGAATATACAAGGATAGATATGAATGGATTAGTAGAGATTGAAAAGGATAAGTGTGTAAAAGAGATAAGTAAGGATTCAAATGATTAGGCCAGGGATAGTCATGGATAGGAGAGTAGAGATTGAAAAAGATAGGTGTTGCGATAGAATGCGAAGGAGATAGAAATATATTAGTGTGGATAGGCGATGAATAAGGAACGATGGCGTGGATAGATGGAGGATAGGAAATTATTGACAAAAATAGATGAAGGATACAGAAAGATATAAATATTGAGATTAGAAAGGAGAGAGATTATTGTAGATTGAAAAAGAGATATAGAAATTGATTCGCGTGGATAAGGATAAATACATTTGGATTCATTTTTCTTTCTATTTCTATCCGAAAGATTGAAAAAGATTCAAATAGATAGACTTTCTATCTTTTTACTTCCAACAGGGCAGAGCCATTTTCTAGAAATGAACGCCTAATCTGATGACCTCACACGAATCGCTCCTCTCTACCCTATCCAATGCCTACGAGTAAGAATGAGAGATACATATAGCTATTTCTTTGGTGCATCTTGACATCAATATTATGTGACAGACTCTTAGACTTCCAAGTTCTATCTCAGAGATTATAAAGCCATTGTGTTTTAAATGTTGAACGACGGAGGTTTACGTATTTTAAAAGACTCTCTTGAATTCAAGAATGAGATATAATGTCTTTGGGTTTTAAGTGACTAAATTTTTCCGTTTAGAGTACAAGTAAATGTCTTTCATGAAAAGAGGAATCTCTATATATCCATGTCAATTTATTGTACTCCTCCTGTTCCTTTCTCTTGAATTCTATCCTACAGAATTCTGATCCCTTTCTACCTTTTTTGACATGGCTGAAATCACAAGCATTTCAGATTTGTAATGCAGAGAAGCTAATATCATTTTCTTACGATTGGGTTAAAATTTGTGTTTCCGGAGCAGGTGGCACACCATACTTTCTCATCCAACTTATAATCAAAAGGAGACCTCATGAGACCAGCATTAAAATTCATGAAGCCATTTCGATTTCATGGATAACTCACATCTCTCTGTACACCCACCCGACTCTAGGGCATTAACATTCACTTTGACAGTCGTGTAATGTTTTCCTTTTTAACTCGTTGATCCTTTTTTTTTTGTTTTGTTTCTGATTCTGCGTGAATATAAATTCCCCTAGGTGCACTACACTACAAAATAGATTCAGAACATTGAAATATATTCAGATGCGAAAAACCTCCTAATGTTTATACAGCAAACATAAATCGCTCTGTATTTCTTAAACACAAAAGAGAGAATAACATAAATCTCATTCTATATACATATTATTTATTATGCATTGTCGACTCCCGCTAATCTACTATAGCTGAATTCGCCTTACTTACTAATCTTACTCTCCTCAAATGAGTGAGCGCAATATTATCTGGCGTCTTCGGACGTCTTTGAACATCTTTGAGAGCTCAAATAATTCAAATTATTCAACTTACTGTTGCCCAGAAGACAATTATTAAAAAAAATGTAAGCAATCATTTCTAAAAGAAAAAATAATGAAACTAATTTTGTCAATAGTTTATTCGAAACAGAATTTTCTAAAGAAAGCAACTTACGTGACGAAAATTAAGTGCAAGCAACAGAAAAACGTTTATTTTATAATTTTCATCAAATATTAAATGAATGAAAAAAAGTCATTATCGAAATTTTCACTTTTTTCTATATCTTGGTATCAATTGGCATTTTTCGATCACGAATTTTGCAACGCATCGAGGGTTTTGCATCCAACACGATGAATAATTCAATGTTCTAAAAAAATAACATTTTTTGGGAGTGCTTGTGATTCAATTACATATCATTTTGAAACCATCTTATTCGGTTGACTAGCCTAGGATTCTCCGCACGTCCCAAAGAATCCCTAGGCACGTCGACCTCGTGTTTGCGGCGCTCCCCTGATAATACGCAATGACTGATTACATTAGATAATTAATTCTGAGCGTATTAGTCGAATGTTTGATGAAGCTTTCACTTTGCCCAATAAATGAAATGCTCAAACGTAGCAAATTCAACTTACCAAATAGCGGCGGGTATAGTATGTAAGTATGATGTGTAGGTTTTAATGACAATCTGCACTTAGAAATTAACTAACTGACTTTAATTAATTACTGCATTACTATATCTGACACTTTCTGAGCAAAATATTTAAAT
>UCOK01010808.1:0-13817 GCA_900474325.1 Synergus umbraculus | reverse complement strand
CATAGAAACCTCTTAAAATCTTTTAAAATTACTGAAAATTCTTACAAGACTTTTAAAATCCTTTGAAATTCCACGAAAATATTTATAATTCCTTAAAATGTTTTCCAAGTTTCTTAAGTCCTTTATAATGTAACGAAAAACTTTAAAATTCCTTAAAATATAAAAAATCTTTTAAAAATTTTCAAAATTCCCTAAAATTCTACAAAAAAAATGATTTTAATCGTTTTTGTGGATTTTTAAGGGACTTCAAGAGGTTTTTGGAAGTTTTAAGAAATTTTAACGTATTTCGAAGGTTTTCCTGACATTTTTTTGCACCATTAGTTTGTTTTTCTTCTTTCAACTTCAAGTCATTCAAAAACCAATCAGGTTTGCAACAACAATGTATGCGAGATTTTCGAGATATATCGTGACAACACTTTTTTAAGATAGAAAAATTAATTTGTTTCTTGATGTAAGGTGCTTAATGCGTTTAAGCTTTATTAAATTTCCAATATGAAATTTGAGGATTTTTTATTAATACAAACAATATTTTATTAATATAAAAATTTTTTATTAATACAATAAATTTGTTATTAATATACATTTTATATTAATTTTTATTGATATTTGTTATTAATTTAAAAAATCCTATTCTGGCAACTATTAAGGATGTTTTTTCATTATTCAGATCTTATATCTGACTTTTTATGTCCCAAAATTATGTTTCAATTCCATGACTCTAGTGCAGTTGAATGTTTTCTAGATAAGAAGTCTTTTTATTATATGCAGTCTGTGTTTTGTTATTCTAATTGCAAAATGTCACAGCCATAATTTTTCATATTTGAGGTGCCTGATGAGTGGAATCAATATTTAATTAAAATCAAACACTTCCGTGTTGTTTTTTTGATTGTTGTAAACAAATTTCATAAACAGGTTTAATAAATAAGCGCCTCTGGGTATAAAATGCGTTTTTTCTGCCTAATCCACAAACGCTTCTAGTAGTCGCTCTCTAACAGAAAAAAATGCTTTTTAGCTTAAATGTTTATTAGATCATGAAAAATATATATCATACAAAATATTCTGACATCGAACAACATAATCCATTCTTATAAACAATCCTCAACAATTTATTCTTAAAATAATTCTTTCGAGAAGGCAATAAGAGTATACGAGGAAAAGACAGATAGAGAAAAAAAAGGTGGGGATTAAAAGAGATAGGAACAATTTTAATTCAGAGGGAGAGAGAGAGAGATAGAGATAGAAAATACGAATTGAGAGAGGTAGACGTAGAAGTGGAATGAAATGGAGATAGAAAGGAATAGAGAACTGAAGATTCAAAGAGATGTGGATTGAGATGGAGATACAAAGAGATAGACGGGGATAGATGAGAGATAGACGGGAATAAGCAATCTTTATCCCTATCTACATTAGAGATAGAAAATGATAGAAAGGAATAGGATTCCCATCTCTTTACTTCCAGCAGTGTATTTATATAATTCTTTATTCTTACCTAGTTTACGTTTTCGTTAACCATTTCAGGGAGATTTCCCCTCATTGAATTTTTAATATGTAGTTTATTTGAGAAGATATTTTTCTTTTATAGATTTTTTTTGAGATATTTTAAAGATAAAGAAGTGAGGATTGAAAGAGATAGGTGGAAATAGACAAGAGATATAAAGGAATAGAAAAGAGGAGATTGAAAGAGGTAGGCGTGGAATTAGAATGCAATGGAGATAGAAAGGGATAGACAGGTATACACAGAGATAGAAAGGGAAAGAGAAGTGAGCATTGAAAGAGATAGGTGGAGATAGACAAGAAATATAAAGGGATAGAAGAGAAGGGATTGAAAGAGATAGGCGTGGAAGTGGAATGAAATGGAGATAGAAAGGGATAAAGAGCTGGAGATTAAAAGAGATAAAAGCTAATTGAGATTGAAAAGGAGATAGAAAGATATAGACAGGTATACACAGAGATAGAAAGAGATAGATAAGTGGGGATTGAAAGAGATAGGCGTTGATGTGGATTACTGGATTGCGATGGAGATAGAAAGATATAGACGGAGATACACACGAGATAGAAAGGGATAGAAAAGAGGAGATTGAAAGAGATAAGCATGGATGTGGATTGATATGGAGATACAAAGAAATAGACGGAGAGTAGACAAGAGATATAAAGGAATAGAAAAGAGGTGATTAAAAGAGGTAGGCGTGGAATTAGAATGAAATGAAGATAGAAAGGGATAGACAGGTATACACAGAGATAGAAAGAGATAGAGAAGTGAGGATTGAAAGAGATAGGCGTGGAAGTGGGAAGAAATGGAGATAGAAAGGGATAGACAGACATACACAGAGATAGAAAGAGATAGAGAAGTGGGTATTGAAAGAGATAGACGTTGATGTGGATTGAGATGGGACTAGAAAGATATAGACGGAGATAGACAAGAGATAGAAAGGGATAGAAAAGAGTATATTCAAAGAGATAAGATTGGATGTGGATTGATATGGAGATAGAAAAAGATAGAAGGGGATAGGCGAGAGATAAACGGGAATAAAAATTTTTTATCCCTTTCTACCTTATTGTTAGAGATAGAAAAAGATAGAAGGGAATAGGATTTCCATCTCTTTACTTCAAACAGAGTATTAATATAATTCTTTATCGTTACTAGGTTCACGTTTTCGCTATGCGCTGCAGAGAGATTTCCTCTAATTGAATTTTTAATAAGTCGGTTAGAAATTTCTGGATGTTGATTTTTCATCAAATAGAACGTTTCTCCAATGTTGCGGTATGTGTAGTCTTGAGATTTAAAATTCCATGACGTATGTTTTCCTGCGGAAAATAAGATTTTGTCGTTTTCTCAGGAGTTCATGTGCACGGGAAGATCGAAAAGAAGATGTGCCGGCATATGTAAATAGAAGTTTGGATTTTGTTGGGTTTTGGCGCTGGGGGCGGTGAAGGCGGTTGCACAATAAAAGCTCGGATCTCGTTCTCTTGGCACAATGTAAATCTTGAACTCGGGCGAATAGCCAGATTGCTTCCCTGCTGGACCTCAGTAGATTTAGGACATATTCTCACGTACGTGAAATGTTGAATTTTAGACGAGAAGGTGGTAAAGGGATGAGGGGGCGGAGGAGTTTGAGATGAACGAAACTAGAGGCTAACCAGGTAACGAAGGTTGCGATATTTGCTATGGTAATGTGTAATTAAAATGTAAATTGTGCATTGAGAGTAAATATATACAATTCTGGTTACACACAGACGAACTCGAATTAGAACAGGTTCTTGAGCTTTGTAATCGGGTCCTCAAATTTGGGTTTTACAATTTGGAGGCGGGACAACACTCTGCGAAAATAAATCAATTTATGTCAATTAGAAAGGGAAAAATGAGACATAATATTTCAAAGGCTGTGTTTCATGATGGAACATGATATTGAATATTATAAAGGAATCTTTTCTTTTTTCGACAGGAAGAAGTATTTTCAAAGCTTTTTTAAAATTTTCATAAACTCCTGGTTTTCCAATCAGAAGCCATCTTACTGAAAACTCAATTTCATGTTGCCTTTCAAGTGAATTTTTTTACCTTTATTTTCACAGGGAGCTGTATGTCATCGCTTAACAAGCACGTCTGAATTTCCCTAGAGTGTTTTCCACAGTTACACCTACTGTAATTGTTTACAGGGATATAAAAAGTGTGTACATTATTTGATCATCGGATAATTTTTTATTCAGAAAATTGAAACAAATATTTTCCTCTTGGCGGAAAAAATATTTGTGTTGATAAAATGTATGCAAATATATGTAGAGTATAAGTTTAATTTAAGAAATATTTTATTTTCTCGATTCTAAAATTCCAAGGGAAGGTGGATGTTAGCGGGGGTTTGGCGTCGTCATGATGGTAGAAGGAATTCGGCATTAAAAGTTTATCTCGTCGTTGTCACCAGGCAAGGAATTTCGTTAAGCAGAAACTATGGTATCAGGAATTCTAGGGTTGCGACCGCGCACAGCGAGACTCGGGTGAACCGAGTGCCATTCACATTTTTTCACTTTGTAACGAGGGTTGCTTAAATTTATATGCTTAAGATAAAGTCAAACAATTGTTTCTTTATCTTTTTACAAGTTTCTCGAATTTATCATAAATTAATTTTGTTCATTTCATATCAAAATAGACCTTTCTCAAATATTTAAATATTTATAATCAAATTAAAAGTCAATTAAAAGTAATGAATTAGCTGAATACAATTAAAGCTAAATTAATTCAATATTACGCGAAATATAGATTGAAGATACAAAATTTTGAATTAAGAAAAAGTCAACAATTTTTATTTCCAAAAAAGAAGTATTATAACAGTTAAAATTATAGTGGATCACGAATGTGCTGTGTTTTAAAAAGAAAACATTGGTTCCGCCGAGATGGAAAATGTAGTATTCGTTCGTACGTCGCGGTAGTTTATAAAGTCATTGTTTTCCCCTGAAGTTTTCACGTCTCCGAGCAAGCACGTACGTAAATACAAGATACATGTATATTACTCCCCTACGTGTTGGTCGTAAATTCTTCATTTTGTTTCCTCATTGTATTCTTTTGAAGAAAATACCGGAAAAATTGTTTGCAATTTTACAAGGCATTTGGCATTTGGGATTTCTTATGTACATTTTAGAATAAGTGATACCCGATGCATTAATTTGTAACTATTTTAATATTGATAAAGAAATTATAAATTTGTTAGTTCATGGAATTATATCATTATGTTATATTATATATTATATTGCAACTATAATAATTTAATTCCTTATTATTTTATTTTAAACTTACTCTATTTTTAAAATTAAAATTGTACTAACAGTTGTTCGTATAATATACAAAATTCGTTTTTTCCTTGAATAGTATTTTTATCATTTCTTGAGAAACAAGAGGACAAAAATAAATTCTCAAAACTTGGAGAAAATCTTGACTTATTTCAAAAAGCCTGAGATAAAGCTTTCAATTTTTTACTGGTGGAGACTCTGGTCATTAATAGTATTTTATCACTCAGACTGGCTCGAAGCTGACGATATTTTATATTTCAATGTCAAAAAGAGTCATATTTTGCGAAGCAGGAAGGAGACGACAGCACAGAATGGAATCGCAACGCGAAGACTTCACATGATTGAGTCCCAGGAAGAGAAGAAAATGACATTTCATCATTTTCATTCGAAGAAAAAAAAAGGATTCGTTTATAGCGAATGGCTTTGTCAAAAGATTTCTTTTGACGAAAGAAATAAAGTGGAAAATAAAAAGAAAACTAAAATGAATAAACTGAATATATTTTTACAAATAATACTAAGAATATCTCTTTAATCAAAAAAGTCTCTCCCTCGTGATTCACACATTTTTCATAATTGATGATTATAATTAGAAATTTATACCATTCTTAAAAATAGCGTCGAAATAAAACTTTCTGCATACATTTCATTCCTACCCAGGATTACTAAGAATAACTTAAAAATGAGAATAAACTTTATTTTTGTGACGAAAACGTTGTACCTTTTTTATTTCCAGACATTTTTTATTATTTATATTAACTTAGACAAATGTAGCAGTAGTAGTTATTAATTATGCTACATTTTTAACCCATTAACGTCCAACCGGACACATTTTGTACACCTCTCTTCCCGCGCTCACAGCTATTGCATTTCGAGCAAAAAAAAATCTAAAAAAATGTATACTTATAGTTTGAAGTGTGCTCTTGTCGGTGGTATCACACAAATTATCAAAAAAAAATTTTTTTGTTCGAGAAATGCAGTTTGAAGCAAGAAAAACATGATTTTCGAAGAAATTTTTTTTTTAAATCGAGTTTTCAAAGATTTACAGGCTTGGAATCATCTTGGAACCAGTCTAGATCGTGGACGCGATGTCTGAATTTAAAGAATATGAGGTTGTGAAGTCATTTTCAACAATTAGAAACTTCAAAATGGCGTCCGAATTCCAAAATTTTTGCTAGAAAATTCATGAATTTTTTTCTCAGAAACGAAGCACTTTACAACTCATATTCTTTAAATTCAGACATCGCGTCCACGATTTAGACTGGTTCCAAGATGATTCCAAGCCTGTAAATCTTTGAAAACTCGATTTAAATAAAATTCCTTCGAAAATCATGTACTGTATTTAGTGCATAGACTATACAAAGTAGAAGTTAGACTCGTTATTGCGGAAGTATACAGTGGCGCCATCTCCGTAGTAGTTGTTAGAACTTCTAAACTATCTTTGAATTTCGTGTTTCAGTGCCGTTATAATTGTAATCCCAGCGCCATCTGTGAAAATAACAGTTAAATATTTTTAGAAATATATTTATGGACGCCCATTACCAGACATTCTACTACTTTAATTAAAAACATTCTCCTCTAAATTTACTGTGAAAATTATTTAAGTTCCCCGTGATTCCTCCAACATATCGTCACCACAAGAAGAAAAGCTTCTCGAGAAAGGGTTGCAGCCAAGGGGTCATTAACAATCAGCCTGCAGGCAAAAAGCTCTTTCATGAAGGTGGATTCGAGGGTTCGGGTCAGACAAAACTAACGAAGTCTCAAATTATCAACATAATTAAAGTAAAGAAAAACAAAATACATAATACTAAGTAATTTATTTTATTAAAAAAAATTTAAAAAGTAAAAAATAAAAAACAGTGAAGGAAATTGGATTTATGAATTCTAAACATTAAGGGCGTTGAATCTAAGTGTTAAGCTCAAAATTCCATTCTCCATTTTACTCAACGAAAATTATAGATAAATATTTTCTCGCTCTGTACGCATAATTCTAGTTAAAAATTGATTAATTCTACAGAGGGAAAAAATTCTCAATTTAATATTTTTTGAGTAATATGAAAAAATCGAATTTTTAGATTAGAACTTGGCTTCAACACCCTTAAGGGATAAAATAAATTAAAACGAGGTTTGATTAAATACCCGGGGATATTATCATTTCGACCAATACTAGAATGTTCTATAATTCTAGAAGGCATTCTAGAGATCGAAGTTGCTCACCTGACGTCGATGTAGACGCACGACAGCTGTCTGGCGATTAACATATAAATCAAATCTCTGTGCTGATCCTCCCTGTCTTCAAGTTCTGGCCTTTTCATTCCCAGTGCGAATAGTTCTGTTTCTAGACGAGACGTCTACTTGCCATATCACTGCCATTACTAGGTCGTTTTCTTGCATGACAAGCAGAGACTTTCATTTCACCGTAATTGAAAGAGAAGTATTTAATAAAAAAAAAAAAAAAAATAATTCATTCCGGGCTTCTGAAAGTCCTTATTTAGAATCCGATTTGCATAATGCACAATACCTTCTAGAAAAGATAAGTAAGAGTTTCAATACGAATAAGACTTTCAAGGCTCAGAGGTTTTTAACAAATCTGTGGATTTAAGGCTGATGAAATATTGGAATTTAAATTATTATTTTAGTATAATGTTCTTTTTAATTTTTATTCATCGTTTATATTTACTTCAGTCATTTTTAAAGTGGTCGAGTATTTTGTACAAGGTTTTGATGGACAGGTCCCTGTCCATAAAAATGATGAGAAATAAAATTACTATTATAATATAGTTAGTACGACACACCTAAAAGAAAACTTGAAAGTTTATTTATGAATTCACATTACTCGATCTGATATTTTTCATTGAATATTCTATAAAGATCTATCCACACTCTGTTTTCGTTAAATTCTAGAATATTCAATAATGTAAATGCCTTTCTATTATTGTCCGATAGAAAATTTTAATTCATTCCCCGTTGAATATAAACTGAAATAATTTACGAATATACTGCAGATTGAGACATTCAAGATGAATTGAAAAGATCGAATATTTCAGAATAATTCCGCAATAAGTAAGAATCTAAGAATAATGTGTTTCTTCGAAATGAAAAGGAAAAACATTGATGGAGATTTCCTGAAATCTTTTGAGTTCCTTTGAACCTTTACAAATTTTTTAAAACTCGTTAAAATTCCATCATATCTACTATCTTTCCATAAAAATTTAAAAATAAATAATATATGTAATAAAATTTTATAAATTAAAATATTTCAATATGGAGGAGGGTCTCTAAGGCAGGTTTTTGGCCCACTTTAGATTTTTCCCAAAAAATTCGAAAAAATCCATACAGTATCTGCTAACAATAAGAAGTCAATTCCACTCTAATAGGACAACCCTCATATCCCATTATCTTTCTGGATTTTTTAATCGGATTTCTTGCAGTTTGACCTCAAATGACCTTGAATCTGATATGCTGGAGGTTAATGGACCTCGGATTCGAAATCAACGACCCAAGAAACCTATGTATGTATTTTTCTGGATTTTTTTATCGGATTTTTTGCAGTTTGACCTTCAAATGACCTTGAATCTGATATGATGAAGGTCAACGAACCTCGTATTTGAAATCACCGTTACCAAAAATTTATGTATGTATTTTTCTGGATTTTTTATCGGATTTTTTGAAGTTTGACCTTCAAATGTCCTTGAATCTGATATGATGGAGGTAACCGAATCTCGGATTTGAAATTAGCGACCCAAAAAACCTATGTATGTATTTTTCTGGAATTTTTTATCGGATTTTTTGCAGTTTGACCTTCAAATGACCTTGAATCTGATATGATGGAGGTCACCGTATCTCGGATTTGAAATTAGCGACCCAAAAAACCTATGTATGTATTTTTATGGAATTTTTAATCGGATTTTTTCGAATTTTTTAGGTCAAATCTAAAGTTGTCCAAAAACCTGCCTTAGAGACCCTCCCACTTTATTTTATAATTTAAAATTATTATAAAATTCTTGTAAATCCCTTTAAATCCTTTGAAATTATTAAAAATTCTTTAAGTCCTGGAAAACGCCTGAAATTTCTTTCTACTTCTTCGACATCGTCGTAAATCTCTTAAAATATCCTTTAAAGGTATTGAAATTTTAAATTATTGGCAATATTTATAAACACATTAGAATCTTATTAAATCCTTTTAAGTGTCATATAATTCAGTGAATTCTGTTCAAACTTTGTTTTAAATTCAATAAAGCTCGAGATCGCTAAGAATCTATGGAAATATTGATAAATTCCAGTTCAATGTGGACATGAATATACGGATGTGTTTCTCATATTTAATATTATTAACTTTCATCGAAACTATATGTAAATACGTAAGCAAAACTCTATATATAAATAAGTCAAGAGAATATGTACTTGGAAATTGTATCTGTTTTATACAGATAGCAGTAGTGCTTTAGGCCATTTTAATATGTATAACGAGTTTACCCTCCCTAGTTTAGTATTCTACGAGGTTCTGTCGAACATTTGGAAACGTCCAATGCACAGTTTGTCGAGCAAATATTGTATGAATCGATAGGATACACGCACTTTATTAAATATTTAGGAATTCACGAGGTTCGTCGGAAGCCACTTATTGGGTTTTCTACATCAGTTTCATTTGCAATATGCTGCTTTATAGGTTTTATCAAATTGTGCAAAAGTATATTCATTTTTTTTTCATTTTTATTCCCGTGTACTTTAACTTATTCTGAAAACAACTTAAATCTCATTTGCTCTCACATTGAACGTTTCTGATGTATACGTAATAAGTCTATATTGAAGTAAATATTATGTTATTTATATTAAGGTTTGTTCCACGATTTTTGACATTTTATTTTTCATTGGTATAAGATTTTTTAAATAAAAAATTATAGGTACATTAATGTTATAATTATTATAATTATAATTAATAATTCACACTTACTTTTCATATGCATATATTTATATATTTTTAATATTTTTGTATAATATGAATGAAAATCATCTTTAGCGATCGATTAAGTGATAAAGATGAACATGCTTATAAGAATGTAGGAATCAGTCTTCTTATCCATATTGTATGTCACTGATTACCCAGGTCTCATTGCATTTTTTTAATTACGCCAAATGTCGACGTTGATCCGTAATTACACCTACGATAACGAGCAAATCGATATCATTAATGCGCGTAATTGTCACTGTCGTTTGTCCCTAAGTGATTGTTAACGACCTACCTCCGTGACCTCTATTATTGCTGATCACGCAAAGTTTTCCGATAATTAGGAAATCATCTTCCACACACTTTTCATTAATAAATTAAAAAATTATCTGCTTATGTATCTCCAGAATTATATAATTAAATATAAGAAAAATTAATTTAATACTTGATTGTTAGTGTATTTTTACCCAAGCTCTTTAGACACGACTAAAAAGTAACTAAAAATAAAATTTCAAAAGTATAATATATAAATAACAATATAAAATTGCTGACACTGGAATATTTTTAACACTGTCGACAGTTTATAATAAAAAAAAATTTTTTTTGATTAGAAATTAATTTAATTAAAAAAAAATGTAAATAACTGGAAAATTCTTAATGTTAAGAATTTTCTAGTTATAGAATTTTTAATTATCAGAGTAAAATTGTCAGAGGCTCTTAAATTTCTTTTGAAATAATTAATGTATAAATGATGTGAACACAGTCTACTAATCTCGTTTAATAGGTAAGTAGCTCATACTATTTTTTTCTCGCAATCGAAGCACTTTATAGATAATAAACTTTTTTCCTTTAGAAACTATAAATATAAGATTAGACGGAAGCAGAGATCAATTATTTACAAAATGTCACGATACATAATTCTCGCCTTTCTCTTTGCCGGATGTTACGGTAAGTGAAATTGACAAGTTTGTTCAACTGGAGAACAGTAAAATTTTAATTTTTCTATTTTTATATCTAATATTATGCATTCATAACATCCATTCTCAATTAAGAATTAATACTGAATTTGCAAAACAGATTTTCACCAATTTTTAAAAATCAATATTTTTTTTTTTCAAATACTTAATTATTTTCAAAAACTGTTTTTCACAAATTTAGTTAATTAAGGGCGTTGAAGCGTTAAAAAAATAAGTGTAAAATGACAGAAATCCTTTTCTGTTTTTTTTTGTATTAATTTTTGGAACCAGTGCTCCAATACCCTTAATTTTAATATTACATTTTTTTTCATGTAATTCGTGTAATTTTCGTCTGGAATTTAGAGAGTGTTATTTTTTATCATATATTTTTCATATTATAGGAAGAATATTTCCACTCAAACCCGAATTGCCTGATCATCGAATTGTAGGAGGGAAAAAAGTTGATATTCGTCAACATCCTCATCAACTTTCCTTGCAAACAACGGCTCATATATGTGGAGCATCAGTAATTAGCGAAAAGTGGGCGGTTACCGCCGGTCACTGTGTTGGGTAATGTTTTAAACATTAGATTTTAAACTATAATAATTATTGAACAATTAAACAAATTAACTTTAGTAAATTCCCGCAAATAAAACAAATAATGTTTAAAATTTCTTCTATTGTTTATAATTTATTTTCAAACCTTTTTTTTTCAAAATTTATCTTAAAATTTTATTTCAATGCACCAATATTTTTTTCCTAATTTTTGAACCCAAATTTTGAAAATACATTTTTTTTTGGTATTTTCGTTTTTCGGCCAAAAGATGTCGCAAAAAAAGTAGTATTGATTATGAATTTATTAACATACCTATTTTACAGAGGGGACGCCAAAAATTATAAGCTGAAAGCTGGAAGCAGCAGTAAATACAATGGAACAACCTATAATGTTACAAATATTGTTCGACATCCTTTCTTTAGTATGGCTAGAATCGATTTTGATGTAGCTGTCATCCAAGTTAGTAAATAAATTATCTAATTAAGTTCAGAATACAGAAAAACAAGCAAATTTCTCTATAATGTTAAATAAAACGTTAAAATATCAAATGTCCTAAACAATTGAATTTATAAATGAAAATTATTACAAAAACCGGAATTTTGCTGCACTAAATATTTTCTATTTTGTCTTAGCTTGCTGATAAATTTAAACTTGGAGATACTGTGCGACCGGTGAAACTTCCTGACCGAGAAGTTTTAAGTGGAACAGAAGTGAACATAACTGGTTGGGGAAATACGGTGAGATAATGAAAAAAATATTAAATTTGTTTTTAAAAAAATCTAATTTTATCGTAACTCGTCAGAATCCAGACAGGAAATTTAAAAAAAGTCAAAATAATGTTTTTCAATGATTTAGATTGATTCGGAATAAAAACTTACTCCGGATTCATTTTGATTTGTTCAGACTCATTAGGATTAAAAATTCGGATTGGTTTAAATGGAAAAATTGTTTTGGACTCACTGAATCGGATTGAAAATGCTGATTGATTAGGATTAAAATTGTTGTCAGCTTTAATCAATAAATTCAAATTGGTAGTTTAAACCCGTCCCTTATCAAAATTGTAAAAATTGTTAAAATTATTGTTTTCAATTTCTAGGCTGATGGTTCCAACGATGGTCTACTACGTCAAGTTTCGGTGCCAATTGTCGATCACAAATTATGCGAGCAGGCTTACAAAGGTATTAACGAGATTACGCCACGAATGATTTGTGCTGGGCTATTAGAGGAAGGAGGCAAGGACTCTTGTCAAGGTGATTCAGGAGGTCCTCTCACAGTCAATGGAACCCTATACGGAATCGTGTCCTGGGGTCTAGGATGTGCTCAACCACGCTTTCCTGGTGTCTATAGCAATGTAGCTGTGATGCGTTCATGGATTAAAAATATTACCGGAGTTTGATGTAATACGATTTTATTATTGTCAATTTTGAAAGGCGAGAATTAATAAAATATTAGTATAATATATATAGGACTTAGTTTACATTTTTTACACTCAACACTAAACCACAAAAATGGAGATTAGACAATTGCAGAACATTTTAAAAGATTTATTGATCTGTCTTTTGATCTATTGTACAATTATATGACTTATAACGACGATTATAATATGTTACTAATAATAATAAGACCTACCCCAGTGGGCAAAAAGACATTGTAATTCTGAGGACGTCCTAAAGACATCCTTAGGACGTCCATGTCAGTTCAATTGATGTCCTAAAGACGTCTCACGTCCAAACGATATCTTTAGGACATTAGTCGTATTTTGGACATCATTTGAACAGACATGGATGTCCTAAGGATGTCTCTAGGACGTCTATGTCAGTCAAATTGATGTCCTAAAGACGTCTCACTTCCAAAAGATGTCTTTGGGACATTAGTCGTCTTTTGGACATCATTTGGACTCAGATGGATGTCCTAAGGATGTCTCTAGCACGTCCATGTTAGTCCAATTGATGTCCTAAAGACGTCTCACGTCCAAAATATGTCTTTAGGACATTAGTCGTCTTTTGGACATCATTTTGACTGACATGGGTGTCTTAAGGACATCTCTAGGACGTCCATGTCAGTCAAATTAATGTTGTAAACACGTATCATGACCAAAAAATGTCTTTAGGACATTAATAGTCTTTTGGACATCATTCGGAGATTGGGGCTAACATGGATGTCCTAAGGATGTCTCTCTAGGATGTCCATGTTAGTCCAATTGATGTCATAAAGACGTCTCACGTCCAAGACATGTCTTTAGGGCATTAGTCGTATTTAGGACATCATTAGAACAGACATGTATGTCCTAAGGATGTCTCTAGGACGTCCATGTCAGTCAAATTGATGTCCTAAAGACGTCTCACGTACAAGAGATACCTTTAGGACATTAGTCGTCTCTTGGACATCATTTGAAGATTTGGACTAACATGGATGTTCTAAGGATGTCTCTCTAAGATGTCCATGTTAGTCCAATTGATGTAAAGATGTCTCACGTCCAAAAGATGTCTTTAAGACATTAGTCGTCTTTTGGGCATCATTTGAACTAACATGGATGCCCTAAGGATGTCTCTAGGACGTCCATGTCAGTCAAATTAATGTT
>UCOK01010807.1:0-21233 GCA_900474325.1 Synergus umbraculus | reverse complement strand
GTCTACATTTATTGAGATATCAAATTGAAAATTTCTGAAATTGAAGCTAAAGCATTAAGGTACGTTTATCTGGTCTTAAATATTGACATTTGTAAAAAACAATTTTTTGAAAAATTATTTTTTTATTTTTACAAAAATTTAAGACCAGATAAACATACCTTAGTATATTTTCTTTAATTTTAGAAATTTTCAATTTGATATCTCAATAAATGTAGACGTAGCGTTGCAGACAAAAAAATGTCGGTAAGGTAGGGATCGGGTAAGTCTTACATGGCCTTAAAACAAAAATCCACATGAAGAATTTGTATATCATAAACTACACTATAATATTTCAATAAAACTTGATGAAAGGAGAGAACTAAGCTGCATTATTCTTCTGTCAAGAGTTTGTCAACTTCTAAAGAAAGGGAATTGAAAGTGTTACCATGTCTTCCTGCACTTTCATTCAGAAACTTTAATATTGAAGTAAATGGCACAGAAATCTTTTAAGACAGTCACTTCTGCTTCCACAGATTGGACAATTTCTGGAATTTAATCTACAACGAATCCCGAGCTTTTCATCAAGATCGATAGGACTTTCCTAAGAAGCATTCAATTCCTTTCAAAAGGTAGATTCAATGTCTACAGGTTCTCTTGATTGAGATTCTCTCCCTGGTGTTTGACGATCCAAATTGACTAGTTTTCTTCTATCTTGTAAATCTGGAACAGACGTTTAGAACTGAAACCACGAAATCTTTAGTTTTATCCCAGAATGGAAAGTAAGATTGCAATTTTATTGCGTGATAAATGAATTAAAACCTCAACAGTGTTTAATCAAATAAAATTGGATAATTGTAGTTAGTGTATGATTGAAAGAGCCCAATGATACATTCACTTGACAAAATTTAATCAAGTGGATGAAAGCGATGAGTAGTAATTGTTGTTAACTGTAGTTGAGCCACGAGTTTAGTTTAGTCTGCTTTCGAAACTATGACATTCTAGTACATTTATAGCACCACTCTATCCTTCTAATCCAAATCTCATTTTAGGCACTCCTGTAATCAATAAGTTAGTGAATTTGGTGGAGTTTGACACAAATACAAGCTATAAAACCTGCTTGCAACATTAATACCTTAATCTTAAAACTTAAGGACTTGTAAATCTTCTCAGATGAAATTATAATAGGAAATAAATAATTTAATACTGTTCTTTAAGGTACAGTTGAATTTTCAACGAATCAGCTACTTTTTTTACGTAGACTTTAAATATAGATAAATAAAAGAGAAACTTTTTTATAAAGTATCTCAAAACGTTCTTCTAAAGTGTAGCAAACTTTTAAAGTATAATTTACTCTAAAGGGAACTCTTCGGCATCTGAATTCAAGCAGAATACGTTAATTTCGATAAACTTTCGTCACCGTCAGGGCGCGAATAAATTTTAAAAGTAACTTCCTATGCCTCCCGTAACATCTCCTTAGTCTCAAACTACTAAGCTGCAAGTTTTAGGATATTGAGTTAGCATTACTTGTATACCTATATCTCTTGCTACTTGATATTCCGTATTTTGACGAGGTTCCAGTGTGAATGCTCAGAATGTGCAGAAAGGAAAACCTTCCGTCCTCGAAATGTCATCTGTAGAGAGGAGTCGTTTTCACAATGCAACATAGCTTTGGACTTGCTTTAGTTTCTCAGTAAACTGAGTACGCAGATGCCTTTACACGAGAGTGTCAAACTTCTCGAAATTGTCCAAAACCAAAGTTCATGCCAAACTATCATTTATCTATAAGTCAGTTCTATACATTCATATTTAAATATAGAAATTGAACCTGATGCATACAATTGGGTTGAAGTTTTAGACGTCTAGACTGACGATTTTTTTTTTACTTTTTTTGTAATAATAATAATAATAATAATAATAATAATAATAATAATAATAAAGTTTCCACTATTTTCAAAACCAAAAATTTTTATTTAGCAGTTTTAGATGAATTTTAAAGAAACTAAAGAATTGCAAGGGATAACGGATTGAAAAGTGTGTACGGATTGAATATCGGACTAATTCGGACTGAAATTTTTGTTGGTTACGGATTGAAAAGGATTGAAACTTTGTTCGGATTAGAATCGGATTCATTCGGATTCAACTTTGTAGAGACTGACGGATTGGAAAGGATTAAAAAGGATTAAAAAATCTTTTTTAATGAGGCTCGGATTCATTCGGATTGACCGTTCGGATTGAAATGTGAGATCGGTTTAGTTTCGGATTCAATCGGATTAGACGTATAGATTGAAAAGTGTGTTCATTCATGCGGATTAGGGGCCACGGATTAAAAAAGATTAAAAGGTAAGCTTCGGATTCATTCGGATTGAATTTGGAATTGAGACACAGATTAAAAAGGATTAAAAAGGATTGAAATCATCCTTCGGTTTAGATCGGAATGAAACTGTTTGGTTCGGACACAAATTCCGGAATGATTCGGAAATTTTCGGATTGGTTCGGAATGAATTTCAATCCAGGGTAATTACTGGATTAAATTATAAATGATTGAATTATTGAACAATGAATACATTAAGATAATTTAATGAAATAAAAAAATATAAATTGCAGTAAATTGGGTTGAAGTTTTAGACGTCTAGACTGACGATTTTTTTTTTACTTTTTTTGTAATAATAATAATAATAATAATAATAATAATAATAATAATAAAGTTTCCACTATTTTCAAAACCAAAAATTTTTATTTAGCAGTTTTAGATGAATTTTAAAGAAACTAAAGAATTGCAAGGGATTTTATAAGATTTCAAAAATTATGATTTCAAGGGATTTTTAAGGAATTTTAAGGGGGATCACGTAAATTTCCCGAAATTTAAAATCTCCAAAGTTGAAAATTATCGAAATTTAAAATTCCCGAAGTTGAGAATTCCCGAAATTGAAAATTTCCGAAATTGAAATTTGCCGAAATTGAAAATTCCCTACACTGTAAAATTCCTGACACTAGAAATTTCCGACAATTTATAAAATTCCCGAAATTGAATATTCCCGCACTGAAAAAAATATTTTATGCAACAAAATATGTTTTGTTGGCTGAAATAAATTTTTATTTAACAAAACGTTTTCTTCCCCCAACAATATTTTGATTGAGCCAACAAAAAAATTTTGTTGACAAATACCAACAAAATTATTTTGTTATCCGAATCAAACCTTTTTTTCAGTGCTACACTGGACAATTCCCGAAAAAAATTATTTTAATAAATAAATAAATAAAAAATTTAAATTATTGAATTATTTATTTATTTTAGAATTTTCTAGTGTCGGAAATTTTATTTTTCAGATGTCCCAATTTTAAGAGATTTGAAGATATGTCAAGACATTTACAGAAGATTTAAAAGCTTTTAAAGAATTTCAAGTATACTTTTAAAGGATTTCATTTGATTTACTTCTCCATATTAAAATAAATCCTCTAAAATTGAAATTCCTTACAATCACTTATCACTAAAATCTTGTTAAATCTATAGAAATTTCTAAAAAGCTCGGCACGACCTTTTGATAACTTTTCCAAACTTTTATAAAAATCCCTTCAAATATTCTTCATCCAATAAGTGTAAAAAAATGAAATACATAAAAATCGTCAGACTAAACGTCTGAAACTTCAACTCAATATGCATACAACTAATATACCTATAAAATGTAGTATAAATTCGATGATTCTTCACGGAAAAAAGTGAATGGCTGAATTTACCATTTAAAATGGTTAAGATGCGCTCTGAACGTATTTTTTTTGGAATTCAGTTAGTTTTACTATTTCAAATTGTAACTTTTACAACGAAAATAGCAGGGTTTACAATTTGTTATCAGAAATTACAATTTGAAATAGTAAAATTGACTAATTTCCAGGAAAAATGCGTTCTGTAATTTCATTTTCATTTTCACCTCACTTCAGGTCTTGTCAAAATTCACGGCGGATTTGAATTTTGGAATTTCTAAATCAACGTTATTCAATTTTCAGAAACTGTCAACGAAGAGAAAAGTTATATTACATATATTCCAATTTCCTACAATAAGTTTTAATAAATTTTTTAGAAATTCCAAAATTCAAATCCGCCGTAAATTTTGACAAGACCTGAAGTGAGGCGAAAGTGAAAGTGAAAATGAAAATGAAATTACAGAATCGCACCCCAGAGCGCATCTTAACTATTTTAAATGATAAATTCAGCCATTTACTTTTTTGCGTTTTAATTCGATGATTCAGAGTATGGAAAGCCATTTTAGAGTTCCTTATGATCGAATGAGAGGCTCTTCAAGTGTTTTGGTCGAACAATATGGAATATATAGAAGGAAACTTTGCATTTATGCCTGCAACGTCTCAATAGCGAAGTTAGAGTTTGTGGCTCAGTGGCCATAGTGATGCAATCTACTCATGCACGAGCAGAAGTAGAAGTTTCAATGGGTATGTCCCCGAATGCCAAAAAGAGATGAGGAGGAAAATGGCGGTCTAAAAAGTTTGCTCACTTCGGCCCATTCGTCTAGTCTGATGTATCTTTTCAGAGGCATAGTATGTGTTTTCAGAACTCGTTTCCTCTCAATCAGCTATTTTGTGAGCCACCTGCCAACATCCTTCGTCCCTTCGATTCGCCATCAGATCCCTCCGCAGCCTTTATACGCCTACTTCTTCTCATTTCATTCGACCCAGAATATCCACCCCAACATATTCTGTTCTACTTTAGCATCCTTTCTATCCATGTACCATTTCTCATACAGAAAACTAGTATTCCGATCACATCCTGGCATCTATCTTGAATTTTATGGACACAAGAACCAGCCGCTGCGATCCGAAAATATTTATGTGTACATATATATTATGTTTTGCATTTAGGTGTATATATTTTCAAATGATATTTATTGCGTTAGAATAATGTGTTAAGCATCTTGTACCTATTTCACAAACATTGAATACAATACAGCAGCTAAACTTTCGAGAGAATCACAATTCTAGTTTATAATGAATATCTAATTCACCAAGCACATCTATTTTCGAATTCTAGCAACTTGCATGATTGTCAAGTTCCATCTAACCACTTCCTCATACATGATTACCCTCTCAAACCGCAGGAAATTCACAACTTATGCATGTAATCTCGCTTCTCACGCTCAAGACAATAGTTTAGTATTACCTGGCAATCGCTTCATTCCAAAGGTACTTTCTCGCCATGAAATTCTAGTGCTACACTATTATTCCTTCAATGATAAAGGACGCTACATAACAGAGTGAAGCTCTAAAGCAATATGCATTCCTCCTAAGCTGCACTTTCAACTTGAACATAGTTTTGGTTGCAGAAAGAGGTAATGCCCGAAAGGCGCAGCTTCGTTAGTTAATAATGTAAATACAAGTTACGAGGGAGAAAAGTCCTCAAATGAAGGAAACTTTATAGACTCACAGAAACTTTTTATTACACGAGACGAACTAAGAGTTCTGATCCGTTAGCTGGGTTGGCTTCTTTCAAAAAATTTTTAGCATCCGCTATTGTCGCTGCACGGAAAAAATTGGATATTAAAAAGTAATATCTAGATATTTAGATATAATATTTTGATATTAAAACTTAATATCCAGATATTCAAATTTAATATCCATAGATTAAAATATTGGATGTTAGAATATTTGGATTATATATTTTTCTCCGTGTATAATGAAATAGGAATCTTAAGACATTTTAAGTGATTTTAAGGAATTTTAAGATATATTAAGGGATTCCATTTGATTTTAAGAAAGTGTAGAGAATTTTAAGCGATTTCAAGAGATTTTAAGCAACTTTAAAGCATTTTTTTTAAAAGATCTAAACAGTTTAAGGATATTTAAGAGTTTTAACAAGATTTTAAGGTATTTTAAAAAGAGTTTGAAGAATTATTAAAAGAATATTACAGTTAATTTTAGAGATTCTACAAGATTTCAAAAGACATTTTAAGGGATTTCAAGAGATGTCAAGGGATTTTAAGGAATTTCAATTGATTTTTAAAAGAATTCAAGGGGGTTCAGGGATTTTCAAGAGATTTCGAGATATTTTAAGTAATTTAGAAATATTTCAAGCAATTTATTCTAACTTAGAAGAAACCAAATGAAATCCCTTAAAATATTTCAAAATTTCATGGAGTTCATTAAAATCTCTTGAAATATCCTGAAATCCCGTGAATTCCCTTGAAAGCTCTTAAAAGTCCTTAAAATTACTTAATGTCCAATAAAACATTGTTAAATCTCTTAAAATTATTTGAAATCCTTAAAACTCCTTGAAATTTAAAATTCCTTTAAATTCTACGAAATCTCTTAAAATCCCAAAAAACGATGGGTAAATTTCTGTCAGTAAATAAATAAAAATGATGGGTTTTGGAAACATTCTTTAAAATATTTTTATTCAAATGAATGTAAAAATAAAAAATCGTCAGACTAGACGTCTGAAACTTCAACCCAATGCATGCAAAGAATTTTTAATTAATGACTGACATTAAGTCATTTTCTTGCAGAAAGATATTTGCGTTAACTCTTAATTAAAAATTGTCTCACGAATTGTTAGAATATTTTTATTTTTCTCTTTTATATAATAAAGAAAGTACAAGAAAATTTCAAGAAAAATAGCAAATAAATTTTTAAGAAACGACCATCTGTTTCTTAGCAGCAAAAGTGCAATTACGGTTGTAAAAAGTTGTTTGTATGGCTCGTGGCGTATTGGGCATTACGCGGATAAATAGACCTTAGTCACGGAAGCTGTATTTGTAAACTTAAAGAGCAATATTACTCTCGAAATGCAATTTCTTTAAAAACAAACGTTAAAAACAACGTTCTTAACGTTGTTTAATAAATAACGTTGCAAAAAAATTAAAATTAAGGTAGAAAGTGATAATTGAATCAATGCAATTTTTCTCCAGTCTAGCATTTTAAAATCCTGATGAAAGCATATTACCGAGTTTTTTTTAGTTATTCTTGATTATAGCTAGATTCAATATCGATGAAGTTTTGAGGGCACGGCGCGGCTATCTCGATGTTTTCCCTTTTTTGCTATAAATTTAGCACCGTCGTTTGCAGCGGGAAGGGATGCCAGGTACTTTGGAATAATATAGCAGTCTCTGCAGTGGAACGACTGGCCAGATTTAATTTTAGTTTTTATATTGGGACGAGGCGTGTGGAATTCAAATGAAGTCGATATACCATTACTCGATCCTCACAGTCTGGATTCCTTCTTTTCTCTATCCAGTTGGTGTGCATGACCCTTTCCCTTCTTCTCCGTTTTCACTCGATGCACCTAGACTCTCAAATATTCAAGTATTCCACTGTTTTTCCTACTAAATTATCACCTTTATTGCATCCATAATCACCAACAGAAACTCACTTCCAGATTTGAAAATTCCGTTGAAAACTCGATTTATAAATAGAAGGGATTATTGAAATAAAATAATAGATTAAAATAATAAAAATACACAAATTACGATATGTGAGAAGTAATTACTTCAAACTGTTTATTAATTATGTCACATTTTCAGTACAAGTACTGGTTATAAGAGTGAATTCACATTCTTCGACATTTTTAGCATTCGACAATACATTCCTTCAAGGCGAAAGTATTTTACAATTAGCATATGTTGAAGTTTAGATATAAACAACTATACAGTAATTTACAATAGGTCATAGATTCGTAGATGTGACAAATGCATAAGAGTTCGTTTGCATTACTATTGGTGATTGCATTTTTTAATTATTGCATGAAAATTGTGCAGATTTGCACTAGGGTTTATAAAAAAACATTTTTTCCTAGGCCTTGTCCCTTAATCTATCAAAAATGGTGAAAGCTTCACGAAAAAGAGATAATTTCATTTTTTACTAAGAGGAAGAATAGTTTAGGGGATGAGACCTAGAAAATAAATATTTTTTTTAACGCGCAATATAATACAGACACTTTGTTTATATTTACATTCTCCTGTAGTGTTTGGTACAAGAACTTAATATGTATTGAATAAAAATTTATAAACTCTATACTAAGTGATCAATTATAAACAAATTGATGAACTTTCATACCAGAGGAACAGGGAAAGTAAAGGGAGGAAATTATAGGAAGATATGTTTTAGGAATGTTTTAGTTATGTTACAAGTTGCCAATTAATAGTCGATATTAAACTGAAATCGAACTTTGAGGAAGGCGTTAGGAAAACACCAATTTACCTAACTACAAAAGGGGAAATCTCTTTTCTGCTTGCTTACGTAATTTAGTCGATAATTCCTATCCTATTGCGAGTTTCTGGCTATATATGTGATAGCAATCCAAGGTTGAAAAATCCATATATACAGCAGTTCGAATTTTTCAACTCGACCTAGAAAACCTGAGCCAATCGCTTTTTCGGTCCGATCTACTCGTAAATTACGAAATAGCTGAAATTTCTTCGCCTCGGTGGCTTCTTTTCCATCTCACATTTTTAACTGACCGAAAATAGAAAAAAGTTGATAACATTTACTAGATCGAAACTTCATTTCCAATATAAGATTTTAAACTTGTACGTAATTTGGTGGTAGGAAAATGCAAACATTTCTCATCAAGTTTCTGAAATTATATAAAAAGCTCTTGATTTTGGTAATTAGGGAAATGGAAGTCCATATATGATTTTCTATTTTATTAAAGTAGCGCAGAATTAAAATTATTTTTTTGCCGACCTAAAACGATTGCTGAGAGTTGATACAGTTTTAATTAGCTTTAGTTGCAAAAACCGTAACGATCTCTTTCTCGATCTTTTTCAATTTTCCAGAATGAACTTTTTTACGGTAGCCCAAAATAAAAATGGAACATTTATACAAAATTATAAACACAAGATCTGTATCAATCCATTTATATTAAATAATTTAGAACCGCAAAGATTTCATTAAAAATAAACTAGTATTTATTAAAGAAGACAGCTTTAAAAAAGAAAGAATGTGATGAATGAAAGCAAACAATTAAAATGTTGATTTCAGTGAGCAAATATGTAGATTTGCATAATCGATAAATGGAATTTATTCGCGAGTTGAATAGGATATTGCTGTACATTTCGATGGGAAACAGACCTCGAAGACAGTCGATTCCATTTAAATGCGTATTTTGTACTAGCCTGTGAGAAGAATACTTATATAGAAGAGGAAGAAGAAGAAGAAGGGAAATTGTGCTGATCCTGTTCTATTGCAACCGAGGTCTTTTGTATGCAGTTTCAAGGTGGACGAGGGTAAACGATTATTTCAGAAGGATCAATTATCTTATCTGATTCAACAAATTTCAACCGGATCCATCAAGATTCTCCAGTCGTTTTTGAAATTTCTTTAACAATACTTTATTCCACAAAAATTAACGTTTCAACTACGAAATTGATGGCAGTTTATTACAAGTCTCAAGACTTTATTGCGTCAATTCTTAAATGATAGAATGAGTTAAAATTTATCATCTTTATCAAAATGAGTCATTTTAACATGTGCTATCATTTAAAAATTCTTGATATAGATTGTACAATAATTGGTATTTATTTATTTATTATATTGACACACAATATACCCTCAAACATTTCATTCGCTTCGAAAAACTTAAAATACTAAATCGCTAAATGTCTGTTTATAACTCTTTTGTCAAATTATAGTAATACCTTAATTTTTTTATCTGTAGGCATAATAAAGGGATTATGAGTTACCGAATGCTTTGAATAATATATACTATAAACGTAAAAATGTTTGAGGAAGAGGGGGCGTGGTTTGAGAAATATGAGGCGTGTCTAATAAACAGGTGGGCGTATTTTAAAGAAAAGAGAGGTGTTTAATTGGCATTAAGTCAGCTTTACTTATTTAGGACACGCCCCTTCCGCTTCAGACACGCCTCCTCTTCGCCAGGCCACGCCCAGTTTTCTTTAAGCCACGCCTTTCCACTTGTTCACGCCCCCTTTTCTTTAAACCACGTGTATCATTTTGAACTGATGTTTTGAACTCCATATGTATTATGTTTTAACGTATATTATATTATATAGTATTTTATATTAATAAGTTAACAAGAAGGAACGTTTTATTTATTTACATATAAAAAAATATATATATATATATTTATCATAATCGATTAATATTCTATATAGATCAAACATTACTTTATATTAATATTCGTCTTTTTGATACGTTTTCGCACATCACAAAGTCGTGGGTTATGCTTCAAATTTCGAATTCACGAGAAAACCTTTAATATAATTAAAAAGAAGGTTCCATTATCGTAAATTAAATATGTAAAATTCCGATAGAAATTTTCGCATACGACTTATTATAGGATTTCTTGTGATAGCGAAATTTTTATTTACGACTCGAGTCTTTTTTTTGAATTTGGATTAATCATTTTATCGCACTCACTGTAGGCATTAAAATTTCTTGACTCTAGAAAATATTAGTACAAAAGTTTTAATAAAGAATTTTCATTCTATTTGAGAAAAAAAATCTTGAATATTTACTTTAATTAATATTTCAATGTGAGTCCAGGTTTTTATGGAAATAACCAATATTTGCGAGTACAAGGATTAGCTGAGAGCTTCGACTTTTATATGATACGACGAATCTGTCACTGAAGCTAAAAGTGAATTCAACGATCCATCCATCGATATCAATTCGGGTTAAACGGAAATTTGAGAAAATGGAAACTTCGATGAATTGAAAAATGCTATACCAGTTAGTTTTTATCATTCGTGGGTTTCACATTTAAAATTTCATCATTTTCTGACCTGGAAAACACGTACTTTTAGGCCATTCAATGTACAAAAAAATGTTTATCTTTTTCTGCTTTTATTGGTCAATAAAATATGAATTATACTCCAGCCAATAAAGGGAAATAGTGAATATAACTGCTATGGATAAAAAAGTAATAAAAATTGAAAAATGCAACATGTAGTTAAAATTTTGTACGTACCACTGATGTAATGTATTTTGAAGCGAAATAAGGTAATTGATTTTTATTATGAAGAGGTCTCTGAATATCTTTGTAGGTTTTGAGTAAGTAGTCAATCAGCGATGTTAAAAGAACTTATTTTTGTAAAGCCTTTTTGCTTCTGAGCACATAATCCTGCTTAGCCGTCTCGTAGGAGGCAGTCTAGATGGGTTTGAAAATGAATTACCGGATAAGCATAATCGATGTTCAAGTACATTCCGTTCCGGGTAAAGTAATCGCATGTGGCGTGCATTCACACGCGTGTACCTATACAAGAATGACCCGATTTCAATAAAGGATCATTTCTCCCCTCGCTTCTCTGCAACAAATAATGCAATTTTTTAATTAATTTCAATGTCTTACTAATATTATTTATATTCGACATTTCTTTATTGATACTCACAGTTAATATGAAAGTTATAATGTGAAAATAAAGAACTTAATTTCCACATTTCTATTCTAAAAAAATGATTGAGTCGAAGTCGAAATCATTTGTCACGAGTCTAAACTCAAAATAGGTACTCTCTAAAACTGAATCAGTCAAATTCCACTGATTTTCAGTGACTCTTTTCTCACGATTTTAATCAGTGAAAGTTCACTGAGAATCAGTCAAAAGTCACTGAAATTTTCAGTCATCTTCACTAAACTACTAAACATTTCAGTGACTTTTCACTGATTTCCAGTAGATTTTTCACTGATTAAAATCGTGAGAAAAGAGTCACTGCAAATCAGTGGAATTTGACTGGTAATCAGTTAAATTTCACTGATTCAAGTTTAGAGAGTACATTGGAAATCTAGGAATTTTAAGGGAATTTTATGGAATTTTTATAGATTTCATGGGAGATAATGGGATTTTAAATGTTATATCATAGCATTTTAAAGAATTTCAAAAAGTTTCTGGGAATTTTTAGAATTTTTTACGACTTTGATCAGATTTCAATCGGACTTGAAGGTACTTTTATGACTTTTAAAATATATATTTTGTAGGATTTAAATAAGGAATTTAAAACTGTATAGGGAATTTTATTCAGGAATTTCACATAAGCTTTTTAGGATTTTAAAAAGATTTTGTAGAATTTACAAAGATTTCGAAGGTTTTCGTCAAATTTTAAGGGTTTTCAAAAAATATTTCGAATTTATAAAAGGTTTTGTAATATTTTTAAGAATTTCATGGAATTTTATGAAATATCTAATGATTTTTAGAGATTTTAAGAGTTGAAAAATTTCCACAGTTTGCTAGACATTTTTAGAGATTTTCATTAATTTTAACATGGATTTCAAGAGATTAATGATTTAGAAGGTTTTTATGTGCATTTTAAACGACTTTTAAGTGATTTTTACGGAATTCAAGAGATTTTTAGGATAATAAAACGATTTTTTAGAATTGAATCGGATTTCAGGATATTTCGTGAAATTTTAAGGGATTATATGAGATTTCTAATAATTTCAAGTGATTTCAAGAGATTTTTCTGCTGTTTAATGATTCTGTGAGAATTTTGAAGGATTTCATGGAATTTAATAAGATTTCTATGTAATATTTTTACAGGATATAAAAGATATAAAGAGATTTTAAATGTTACCGTAAAATTTCAAGAATTTACCTGGGAATTTTAAGAGATTTTAAAGGATTCTAGGATTTTGTAATATTTTTAAGGATTTCATGGAATTTGAAGATATTTCTAATACTTTTAATAGATTTTAAAGGATATAAAAGGCATTTGAATTGTTATTGTTGAATTTAAAAGAATCTCAAGAATTTTTTGAAAATGTTAAGAGATATTCACGAATTTTAAGCGATTTCACAAGTTGTCAAAGGCTTCTTGGAATTTTTAAAGATTTTCACAAAGCTTAACATAGATTTTAAGAGATTAGAGATTATATAAAATATAATAAATTATACAATATTTAAAAAGAAGACAAATGTGCGCGCGAAGCGCGCGTTCTTTCTTAATTGTTATTTAAAAACATATACCTATCACATTTCATTAAATTCGTGATTCATTTAGCAAAAGTTGGTGAAACGGCAGAAAGAGGGTTTATGGTATATACATATTATATACAAATACACAGGCGAAAGCAATCTTCTATGATTGTGTACATTATAGGATGCATTTACAGTTGCAATGGAATAGCAGGTATATTGAAATTCGAACATCAATTTAATTTCGAAGCCTCGTCGCGCTGTTATCTATATACAACAAGCAAACCAAACACGAATCAAATCCGAAACTCGTATTCTACAAGTATCCGTTGGCATTACATCGTTTGTTACGTCGCTTGGGTGAGAATTGTGCAATGAAACGAAAATAAATTTCCATTGCGCAGCAGAAAAATACGGAAGTGCGGTTTCGCCTGGTATAATAGATATTTAAATTCTGCGGCTTGCAAAATATAGCCGCGGTGCCCGCAATGTCATCGAGTTTCGATATTATTTTATCTTCCGTATCGGAAATAGAAGGTGGATCGCTTGCGCGGACATCGGATCACACAGCCTGGATTGTTTCAAATTCATCTCTCGACAAAAAGAAACATTCATAAAGTCAGATTTAAAAACTGCCTTTATAGTTATTTTTTTGAAATATTCACGGAGAAAAATGGATATTAAAAAGTCATATCTAGCTATTTAACTATGGGACGACTATCTTAGATATTTAGATATAATATCTCGAAATCTCTTGAAAATCCCTGAACCCCCTTGAATTCTTTTAAAAATCAATTGAAATTCCTTAAAATCCCTTGACATCTCTTGAAATCTCTCGAAATTCCTTAACGTCACCTAAAATCTAATGAAATCCTTTAAAATATCTTTTGAAATCTTGTGGAATCTATAAAATTAACTGTAATATTCTTTTAATAATTCTTCAAACTCTTTTTAAAATACCTTAAAATCTTGTTAAAACTCTTAAATATCCTTAAACTGTTTAGATCTTTTTAAAAAAATGCTTTGAAGTTGCTTAAAATCTCTTGGAATCCCTTAATATATCTTAAAATTCCTTAAAATCACTTAAAATGTCTTAAGATCCCGGTCAGTTCCGGGTCAATTTCTGCTAGTAAATAAATAAAAGTAAAAAATGTTTTTTGAAACTCTTTTTGATATTCCTAATCTAATAAAATAATAAATATAATAAATAAAGAAATAAAACAAAATAAAAACTTCGTCAGACTAGACGTCTGAAACTTCAATCCAATTTTGCATGCACGTTCCTATTTCATTATACACGGAGAAAAATGGATATTAAAAAGTAATATCTAGCTATTTAACTATGGGGCGACTATCCTAGATATTTAGATATAATATCTTGATATTAAAAGTTAATATCCAGAGATTAAAATATTGGATGTTAGAATATTTGTATTATATATTTTAATATCTGGATATTAAGTTTTAATATCAAGATATTATATCCAAATATCTAGATAGTCGTCCTATACACTATTAAAAATATATTGAAAATTCAACTACTTTTGATTGAATATGCATTCAGCTACGCTAATTGTAAAAAACTTCAACTAAAGTAATTAAAGTTTTTTTTTACAGTGTAGTTAAATAGCTAGATATTACTTTTTAATATCCATTTTCCTCCGTGTTGTATACCTCCTCGGAAGATAAATCGAATTAAAATCATTTTATTGAATTAAATATCATATGTATATCAATTTGATGTAAACAACTCAGATATCAAGTGATTTCAAAATTACGACTTCCTGAATAATGAAATTTGATATTGACGAATGGCTATCCAATGCCAGGGATGAATTTCTCTTTCCACAAATATTGCGTATAAAATCGAGTATCCAATTGTGTTACAGACACGCCTGTCAATCATCAATATTATTAATTTCACAAGTAGAGACTTGAAACATTCGAGGAATTAATATTTTGCTTTACGAAATTGTAATTACACTTTTATTTCAAAAAGCTTCATCTGTCAATTCTACAATATTTTTGAAATGAAAAAGAGAAGGAAAAACATGACAGGAAATATTATCCTTTTTTTTTGATAAATAATCGTTCATATTCAAGGCACAATAGCATCATTCATGTTGATTCTGTATTCCGTGGTTGCATGTTTGGATGACTTCCAAAAGCACGTGCAAAAAATTTTCTGCATTAATGGGGCTTTGCACATGTCTTTTTCAGACTCACGAGTATTGTGGAACGATATTCATAAAAAAAGGTAATTAATTATTTCGAGTCTTCCCATCACGAGTAAAAGAATTGCTTTAATTAAATGTTATATTAGATTTGATAGAATTCGTCTGCAGTAAATTCGAAACCAGGGTGGATTGAAATCATTCTTGACATTTTAAACAAAAGATAATTTATACAGTTTTAGTCGTTGTCCATTAAGCGGAACACGTTGTGGAGGAGCCGGTATTAAAATTTAACCCAGAATTCAAACCAATTGAAATTGAATAGAGTATTCAAAAAGGAGCAGTTATAAAATACTTAATGTCAGTTGATTAAAACTTAATCAATGGATTAATTTTCACAAATATTTTCCTCGTCGCTATATTGAATTTACAATAATTTCGTTTCCGTCTTTATGCCTTTGTTATTTGTCGATAACAGGTAATCACCACGAGTTTGAAATAAAACAATAACCTGCATTTCAATCTGTCCAAGTTGGCGATTTAAATTATTTCCAAGGTTGATTTTAATAACGAATTTAATTATATTTTCGAAATATGAGCGTTATAACTTATATTTAAAGTTATAATTCGATTATTTCTCTACATTCTTAAAAATTGATTTTCAATGTAAATAGATTTTGTAATATTTTTAAGGATTTCATGGAATTTGATGAAATCTTTAATGATTTTAAGAGTTGAAAAATTTCCACAGTTTGCTAGAAATTTTTAGAGATTTTCATTAATTTTAACATGGATTTCAAGAGATTAATGATTTAGAAGGTTTTTTTATGCATTTTATACGACTTTTAAGTGATTTTTACGCAATTCAAGAGATTTTTAGGATAATAAAACGATTTTTTAGAATCGAATTGGATTTCAGGACATTTTGTGAAATTTTAAGGGATTTTAAAAGCATTGTAAAAGTTTTATGAGGTTTTAAAGAATTTGAAATATTATCCTGAAATTTTAAGGAATTTAATGAGATTTCTAATAATTTTAGGTGATTTCGAGAGATTTTTCTGATATTTAAATAATTTCGTAATATTTTAAAGGATTTCATGGAATTTGATGAAATCTTTAATGATTTTAAGAGATTTAGAGAGTTGAAACATTTCCACAGTTCGATTATTTCTCTACACTCTTAAAAATTGATTTTCAATGTAAATAGATTTTAAAGAGATTCGTTCACAGAGACAATTTTCAAATTGTCGAAAACGAAATTCAGCGAAAAAAGTTTCCGATTGAACTTGGAAAAGAGCGATTTTATACAGCAAATAGGGGCCAAAAAAAAAAAAAGATTCGAAAGTAAAGAGCAGACTTCAGTTAATTTTATCAAATATTTACATGTTACTAATTGAATCTTAAATTGAATAAATTGGTGATGTTCAGAGAAAAAAAATGTATTTCCGGACAGGCCACTCGCAAGTGGGACCATATTTTCTGTCATAAAATATTTACTCTCTCTCTTTGTGTCTATTAAAATTGAAAATCGTAATTTAAAGACGTATTAATGTATGGAATAAAAGATGTGCTTACATTTAGAGTCGATAGAATTGTTTATTCAGTCTTCTACGTTGTTTATTCTGGAATAAATTTAACTTTATTCCATCGGATAGTGATCGGATTTCATTTTACGATTCGTCACGAATTCGAATTCGCGAGAGATTCTCGCGACTAGAAATCTCACAGCGATGTTTTGCATTGAAGGATGGACGGATGTAGTGTCACGAGGCTCACTCTGTGATGTATGGTGGCTGATAATGAAAGCATACACGAGATATGGTACTATGGAGTGTAACTATACACTATAAGCTATAGTTTCCGTTATGGTACACCGTATGCTCCGGCCTCGTAGAAATTATCTTCACAATGGGGTGTATTCCGCTCGCTAAGATAAAACCGTGAATTATTAGTTACCTCTAATTTATGCTATTTGGCAGCGACTCATATCTCTCTTCATGGATCCACGTTAATATGACCACACGTCATATTCCGAATCCCGAAATAATTTATTAAATTATTCTCAATTTTCCCAAACCTATTCCCATAAAATAAAATGTATTAAAATAAAATGTATTAAAATAAAATGAATTTCAAATAAAATAAAATATGGACAGCTATCAACGTGATTTAAAAAACTTGTTACGGAAATATGTCCTTGTAAATTGGAAGTGTCGAATTTCAATTTTAATCCAGGGTTGTTGCTCGATTTCGTCTCGACGCAAGCAGATGGTTTTTGATCTTTTTTTTCTGCGTAGGATTCACGTTAGTCCGGAAACTTTCTGCAAGCTTCTTATAAGTCGATGGGCTTTCGAGCGCTCGTCTGAAAACTCATCTGAAACTCGGATTAGAAGGCTGAATAAAAAACTTGGTTGGAAAAGGTTGTAACTAGCGAGAAGGATTTTCCGCGGTTCGCAAGCTACATTATCGAGAGGAGAGAAGTTCAGAGGAAGAGGTTTCCGACGATTTAATCACCCGAATAATTATGAAAATTAATGAACTTTGGTTGAAGGCGTGATAATGACTAGCGGCGATTTGTCGTACAAATTTAATTCTGGTAGTAATTGTTAGATCAATCATCCTCAGATTTTACCATTGATTATGGAGCGAGAAGCTAGAAGCAGAAGCTTCTGCTAAAATTTTATATTTTGAATACAGAAACATAATATATATGACAAGATTTCTGAAATACATAATAATAATTTATAATGAGAAAAATTGAGACAAATTGAAGATGTGTCAACTCAAGACAATTAAATATGATATTTTGATGAGAAAATGTCAATAAAGTGTCAATTCCAGTTTCGCATTCCATATTGATATTGATTACCTTAGAATTGTCATCTGGCGAAAACGTAGCTTACGGTCAGGTGAATCAGCCAGAGATTGAGGACGGATCTCGAAACTCCGCTCCCATCATGTACTGCCGCTGGCAGTTCTCCTGCAACATGAAAAGGCAAGACCACGCGTTACTGTCACGTACACTTTTATCCAATCTGTTAACACACACATATGTACATTTCTAGCTTCAGATCTCAACTTGAACAATAATCATTGTGTGCACTAACATTAGACTTGGCGAGAAACAAAAATGAAAATAAAAAATGCTTTCTTTCAGCTTTCAACCTGGAGAAAAATGTACAGTTTTCAGATCCTGACACCTTGAATCCAGCATGTTATATATTTTAAAATATAATTTCCTACAAAGAACTCTGCTATAGAAGAATATATTCTTCTATTATTTCTTATTTCTTTTCGAGTAGAATCCTTTCAGGACTATTTTGCACTCCTACAATCATTAAGAATATTTTTTTTATAGTTCAGTTTTACCAGAGAAATGTTAGATGGAGAAATGTTTTTATAGTAAATCTTTGAGTTGAAGTTAAGAAAAATCACTCCGGGTTTTAAAAAAGTGGTAGGAGGAGCAAGGATTCGAGTCGCAAGTAGATCTGGCGATCATCACTTTCGAAGCTGTTCCTTTTGCTTTTGTGGTGAAACTCGGTTAGAAATTGTAGGTTTGGCTAGCTTCCAAGATCGATGTGGAATTTGTCAATTCATCCTCGCTTCTTCCTGGTTTCTCAGAGCAGTCGTTTTTTTTTTGCTCAAAAAATCTTAAAGTCCTGAAATCTGAAATATCCCATCCTAAGCCGGACATTTCTTTTACCTGGACAAGTAGCTCGAGCGAAAAAGCAAGACATTTTTCAAGGGAATAGTAGGTAGCTACTTGCAGTAAACTCTACGTAACTTAAACTTATTTTTATAGTTTATATAAACGAATTTTCAGTTGGTTTTTAAACCATTTTCGTATCTTTATTTTCAGGATTTACTTTGTTGTTAATACTGTCCAATCATGGTTTAGATATTATGTGTGGGTATAATATTGGGAAATGTTAATGAGTTCAAGAATTGTATCACAATGCGTAAAATATTCATAAAGCGTTACAAATATGTATGTAAACTATTATTGTTGTGCATTCATTTTATCGAATTTTACGCTATGAATATGTATTTAAAGTTTCATCCATCTGCACGAATTTATCGCCTCGCTCTGCAATACTAATTAAATTAATAAACTTTCCGGCTTTGGATTTTAAAAAAATAGAACAGTTCATAAAAAATGTAACAGAACTCTACTAATTTCCTTTGGTTCTAAAGGAGAGATATAGAGTTTAATCAATAATTCATAAAAAGCCATTATGAACCGCAATTTCGCAAGAATGGATACTAAAAATGTTAGCACTGAATAGCAATCTTGGAGATTACCAAAATTCATGCATAGAGGATAATCGCCATAGGCACTAAGCTCCTCATTTCCGTGAGACTTGCAGAGAAGGAACCCCAAATTATCGGAGAGGTAGGCACCTAAATCTGGAATAACGATCATGTGAAGTGTGCGAAACCTGGGCTAATAGTTTTAATAACATTTAAACGAAAGATGAGAATGCACATTACTGTTGTTCATTTTTCAGCTAAATTGATAAATAAATAAACATTTGCAGCTGAAATTTTGTGTCACTGCGACTTTATACAAAAATTTAATATTTTTTCTGTTTTCTTACACCATTTTTTTGGTAATGTGGTCTTTTTTCCACCAAAACGAAACTGCAAGACGAGAAAGCATTAGCGCGCCAGTTATGGCAAGGAATGTCACGTCGAAACTACAATAAAGCTTACAAATGGCCGAAAAAAACTGGTGGGAAGGGTGATAACGGTTCTCGGGGTCGCAACTCGTTTCAACGAGGTTCGTCCTCATTTTCATCCACCGTCACATTACGTGGCCAAGCTACGCTTTCATCGTGCGTCGAATATGTATACCCGGAGATCACGAGTTGGGTCAGGAGGGAAAGAGAGAAACAGAGATAAACCGGGATAAAACGAGAAGAGTTCAGCAGCTTTGTTGAAAGGAAGACATGTATTCTAATTTACGTTATCACACCTTCCTTGCACTGCGAGTGTACCTTTTAACAAAAAAAAAAAAAAAAAGAAAAAAAACATTTTCATGCTTTAGTCCAATTAAGTAGAAACTGGATATTAAAAAGTTAACTATGATAAAGTTAGATGATCTCTAGTGGAATTCAAATACCTTAACTCTATGTCTGGAATAAACAAATTGGAGGTATTTGTCAAATGAAGTCGTTTTAACTTCACTCGAATTTTCTTTTTCTCAACATTTTCGCCGAGAAAAGAATTTTAAGAAAACTTGCAATGGTATCAGAAAGCTAATCACAAACTCAGTGTTTGAATTGACCAAACCCAACCCAGTTGATCGGTTTTTCGTTCGAGTACAATCTGGAGAAGGCGAGGGAAAGAGAGTGACCGAATAACGTCGAATCCGGCTCTGCAGTTTCTAAAATTTTTCGGTCGATTCGTGGAAGCGTATTATCCGATAAGAAGAAGACTATATTTCGCCGCCTTATCCTTTTCCGTCGAAGATCCTTCTTCCATATATCAATTGGAAATGTGGCATCGTCTTATTTCGGAATGAAAAATGTTTTCATATACGAGGTCATATGCATGAAGTAGCCGCAAAATAGCCACCATTTCTATCTCGAAAATTGTTTTCATTATTGTATTATTTCATTACACTACTATTACTATTATTAATGCAATATCCATTAGGCCAATTTATTTATGCATGGTATAATCTGTTTAGATGATGTACGCTTCAAAAATCGTAGATTACTCCTCAAATGGTAATTTCGCTAAAAGCTCATTCAAATTTCAATTGAAACATGTTTGGCTTATTATCTTTCATGTTTAGCAATTCATTTTATAGATAATTTTCGAATAATTAAATCATATTATGAAATTGTGGATTTAAAGGATGCTTACCATTTAGAACATGAACTGCAACGGTTGTTTTAGCTTTTTCAGGTACCACGCAACTGTAATTTCCAGCGTGTTTAGATGTAGCTTTTTCCACAACTATTGTACTAACAATCACTTGTATTTCTCTCCCATCTAAGATTTCCGTCGTTTTATTTTCACTGTGAACAAAAAGTTTCAGAGAAATATAGATTCTCTAATCCAGAAATAATTGGGATGATGGGAGAAAGAATCAAGGGGTAGGAAGTTCTTAAGATCAATTAGGAGTGGCAGAAAAAAGTATAGCACTCTATTTGAAAGGACATGCATTTTTACCAAAATAGAAGAAATTTATATATATATATAT
>UCOK01010806.1:0-38801 GCA_900474325.1 Synergus umbraculus | reverse complement strand
CATTATACGCATAGTACACTTATACATTTCACGTATTTGCATACGTGAAAATACACTCTCCTCTTTCTTTCTTCTCTTGTATTATCTACTTCGTAAGATTGCCCCTCTGTTCCACTATCATCTACTCTTCTCCACATAAACTTCTCCTTCTTACCCTACTTCCGCATCATACCCATGACACATACGTGTGGAGCCGTGGCCGTGAGACTTGAGACAAAGCAGCGTGCGATACTTGACAAATGAATTAATCATCGATGGGGATGATGAGGAGAAGTTAAGGAGAAATTTCAACCTAAGATCGGACCCACGCATGAGTGGGTCACTTACTTCGCTTTTTAGCATCTTGACGAAAGGTACGTACGCTCGTATACCGTGCGACAATTTGAACTTAGGATTCTTTTGAATAATTGAGTTTAATTTCGAAAAATTGTTAAAGAAAATTCCAATCAATAAAATTGTAAACGCATTCTTATAATTTTAAATACAAATTAAATTAATTAATTAATTCTGCAAAAAATAGTATCGTTTTCATTATTATAATAGTTCATCCCAGTATGTGTGTTCAAATCAGAGGTAGAGAAGTGGGAATTGAAAGAGATAGACGTGGATGCAGATTCAAAAAGATAGGTGTGGATATGAATTAATATGTAGGTAGAAAGAGATAGGTGGGTAAAGGTGAAAGGTTGAATTGAATAAACAATATGTACGCCTTTCTATTTTAGGGATAGAAAGAGTTTGAAAGGAATAGGATTTCTATTTCTTTATTTCCAGCAGAGTACTATACCCAAATTTCACCGCAAGTTTGGGTAACGATTACTGAGCAAAATTTCTCCATATATGTAGATGTTGAAATGGAGCCGTTGTCCAGAAAAGCCACTTAAAGTCAACTTATTGTTAGATTTTTCCAGAGATGCTGATTTTCATGATCTGTGAATAAATTTCTTCAATTTTGGAGGAATCTATTGATTTTTAAGGATAGAGTATAGTGAACTACGTTCACAATTACGGGATTCTTTTTGATCTCTGGGAGATATATGTAAGGGGCGGGAATTGAGTGAGGCATTAATGATAAGTTGAGGAGATCATAATCAACAAAAAATGGTTTAGGGGCATTTAAAATATTATTTCAAATTTCTAACGCCAATTTCATAAAATCTCTCCTATAATATATTCAAAAATCTGACATTGAAAGGAGAGAGGAAAATAAACAAATTAGTAAAATTTTGTGTAAAACATGATATTTATGAACATTTGAACAATAATGCAAAAATTATTGTGATGTCTTAAACAGGGTATCCAGGACAATTCCCGCATTCCTCCCACATTAAATATAAGGTCGCTCTTAACGTACGATATAATCATCATACAATGCATAGATCAAGGATTACGAAATGCATGATTTACTTTTGTATATTTAAAAAAAAATTTTATTTTTGTTTACAAAACTTTTTTTCATAAGTATAGGTGCATTTTAACAAGCCACCACTGAAAATTTGATTTTAATATATAGTATAGATAATTAGAAATAATAACCGGAAGTGAAGGGTCTGGCAAAATCCGCTGGAATCCTAAAGTCCTTAAAAACTATCTGAAATATGAAATTCAAAACAATTTCGTTATACCTAGTAGGAATGTAGAATGCATATGAACCACATTTCGGAAAAACATTGTTGATTGCAAAAGTGTCGCACATAAAATGAAAATTGATGAAAAAAATTAGCCTTAATTTTGCAATAACTTGGCCTACAATAATAATTTTTCAAAAATCGAGGTTCATCGACATATAAATTTAATTTTCTTTAATTTAATCTTTAAATAAAGTGAATTGGATGAAAATTTGATGAGCTGCAGTTTCAACTAATTTGGTCGGACCTTCCGGTTGCGTCTATCTATATTTGTATGTAATAGAATCCAATTTTTAAGTTTGTTTTGTATTGCTACAATGTACATTTAGGTGAAAAAAATGTTTCGTGAATAAACATAAACTTTATCTTCGAAAAAAAGGATTGAAAAAACACCCTGGTTAAACCATACTCCCCCTTTAAGATTTCAAGGCATATTTAATCAGGAATTTGAAGAGGCTTAAAGGATTTCAAAATACTCTGCACTATTTAAATTTACAAAGACGAACGCGCGTGCCTTTACTTTCATTTTAAATTTTATAAAAAAATAAAGGAGGTTAAATTGTTTTTTTCAAAATTAACTACGTTTACAGCTGTATTAATATTTAATAGTGGTTTTGTTTAAAAAAAAATACCCCATTTATAGTTGTGTACAGTATTATTTGAAATAATTGTCTAATTAATTATTATGAAATTAATTGATTAGTCATAATAAATCATTTAATTAAACATCCAATACAACTTTAATTGTAGTAAATTATTAGAACAATATAATTACCCACTGTTTTTTTTAACGCAAAACATGCACTAGTTATGAACATTACGGTAGACATGTTTTATTAAAATTAAATGAGTCATAATTAATTACTTAATTCTGTATTTTAAATATTAACATAAAACTGCTTTTTTAAAACCGAGATGTACCATATACTTTGAGTTTAGGCTCGTGATAAAATGTCGATTAACGAAATCAAATTCAAATGAACGCGGAAAATTTCCGAGCGATAAGTACCCATCGCCGAAAATCACTATGAATGCATGTGTGCGTGAACGAATCAGGAGTGCGTAATAAGCGTTACAATCTTTCGACTTCGACTCCATCATCTTTTTAGTATAGGATTTCAAGAAATTTTTGAACAATGAAAAAAGGTTTTAGGATTTTCAAAAGATGTCAAGAGATTTAACAAAAGCTGCAAGTGTCGAATGAAAATATTTAGATTGATTAGTCTGAAAATTTTTTTCAGACCGGGAATCCATTTCCCGCATCAAAAATAAAATCTAGGACAATTCTCGGATTTTCCCGGATTTTTTTCAATTCCCTGACAATTCCCAGATTTACTAAAATTCTCGCAAAGTAGACACACTGTCAAAATAATACATAGATATGATGATCTCTAGAAAAACAACCAGTCGTTCTTAACAGTTTTATTTGTTAAAATTTTTTAAGTTTTAATATTTTATTTTCTGATTTTATTATTCTATTTCCTGAGAGCGTTTCTTTGTATTGTAATAGTTACTTGTTTTTTAAATTGGTGTTTTAGGTACATATTAGAAACACATATGTAAAAGTTTCTTTAATAACTTTGCGTTGAAACCTAAGTCAATTCTAAGGTCTTTAATGATATTGTCGATTCAATCTGGACAAAGCTCTCTGAATTGTACTAAACGATAATCCAAGGTACTTCGCTATTCTTGAATGGTCATCTACAAGCTAAATTCGAATTTCCCGTAAAATGTAGGTAACTAAACCAAAAAAGTCTGTTATACGCGAGCTTACGCAGCATTAGAGCGGACAAATGTTCTATAATCCTAGTTCCATGCCCAACATACGAAGATTACAGAAATGCGATGTGCATCGGCATCGCATCTGGGTAAATTAACTGCTGGGTGAAAATTACACTTCCGATTGCAAATTCAGCAGAATGCCTTAATGCGGGCCAATATTATTATTGGATGTATGTAAATCAGAAAGATTATCCCCACTCTTTGCAGAAATGATAACAGTCAACCAATAGTAGATCTGAACAATACTATTCATCGAAGTTTACTTACCAGCCAATCAATGTCGATCGCTCTCCCGCTTCTATTGAAATCCACTGACTGCTCCTTGTTTGAAGAAACACCGTTTTATTTTTTTTGCACTGACACTCTGAGTAACTTTTCACTCGCGACACATTCTACGACTTCGTAAAATTAATAGCAGCACCAATATATATTTTGCCGTTGTACGTTATTTTCATTCCCGAACAAATGTTTAATTCTAAAAAATTAAAACTTCACATGTCACTCAATTGTAAGGAAAATAAATTTAAAATCATAAATTGACATATTGATCATAAAATGATCAATATCTGTACCAGAATTTCTAAGCGGCAATAGATTCTACTATCTGGATGAAATTTTCTCAATAATTATAACATACATATTAATTGATTCGAAAACGAGAACTTGTACCTCTAATGAATATAAAATCGACCAACTAATATTATGTAGACGTCAATATTAAAATGTGATCAGGACAAAACAGTCCATTTAATCGAAAAAAATAATCACAACAGTTCATATGAAATATTTATTATGATTGAAATAACCCTTTGACTATTATAACTTATGAAATGTCAAGAATTTAGTCATTAAGAAAAATCTAACTGAAGCGGATGAAACTCGAAGGGCTCTTTAATCAAGATTTTATGTAAGGGTGAACCATTTACATCGCTAAAGTGAGAATTTAATTTTGTATTGCCTTCACGCACGAGATGAAAACGAATTAATTATCCCTACGTTGATTAATTTGGCGGTGTTGTATCTTTGTACCCTCGCAAACTCCGTTTAATTTCTCCAAACTGATACTATCCATACTGACTTCTCTCTCTCCGTTTCTAACTTATGGCTTATTCTTCCCGAGTCTCTACCTTGTCCCTCATATATCTTCCCTCCTCAGATGGAACGAACGTGTCCCAGATAGATATGAGTAAGAAAGTACTTTGGAAAATTCTTAGGTACCAGTACCTTAAAGAGAAATTTTTTTTTAAATGACAAAATCTAATTAGAAAAAGTTATAAAATAAACTATCCATATTTTGAATTGTAAGAGGATACCAGGGATAGAAGAGAAATCATCAAAATTTCAATTCAGATTCAGTATCTATTACGAATGTCACAACTGCATTTAGATCAAATCTGATTATATCAAAAACTACTGTTACAACTTTCTGTAAACTTTGAGCTGATTTGCATCAAAGCTTTGGTTCTCAAAGAGAGCTATAATTAATGAAACTCCAGTTAATTCTTCAGAAAAGATTCTGTGTCTACCTTCATAAAAACTTCTATAAAAGAGTGTTTTTCATACCATGAATTTTAAGGTCATCTTACAAAATTGTTATAACTATAATTGCTTGCCTATAACTATTGTTAAAACTTCATTTTAATAGCCAGACTATTTTGAAATTATTAAAACTCCCTTTTAAATACTTTTCCCGCGTTTTCAAAACGGAACTTAAAACTAGGTTCACACAGTCCTGGAACTGGTTATAATCGTTCAATTCGAAATCCACGTGGTTCACCAATCACGGTCCACTAAAGCTGTAACAGTTTCACTGAATAAAATTCGAACCTTCGAACACGCCGCGGGCCGGCTCAACGGGGATGAACTTATCACCGCTTGCTCGTTAGGGCTTCACCGAAGAACTGACGGACTCGACGGCAAAAGCACTTCGGCGCAACACACCGACGCATCTGCCACCCTCCATGCGCCGTCGCCTCACTACAAACACTACCCTCTCATTCTGCAAACTCTTCCTCTTTCATTTCTCATAACGTTTTAACGTCATACCGTCACTCTAGTGACGTCAGTTCTCTAAAATTGTGAACTTGCCGATTTACCTCTTCACCTGGATAACTGGTCCACTGAACCCCAATACTGGCACGCGCGATCTCTCATATTTTCATTCCCAACAAGGCGGCATAACATCTATCTCTCTACTTAGAAAATACGTGTTGAGGTACTTACTGCGCGTGAGGCAAAACTTGGTCACGAGAGTTTGTAGCCACTACTTAGATTGAGAGTCAAGTATCTCGAAAGGGAGACTTATTTCAATCTGGAATCAATTAACTGGAAGAAGAGGGTTTTGGAGGATTTCTAACGTTAAATCTTTGTGATTTCTCTAATTGCTCTTAAAACTTGGAAAGTTTTCTATGTAATTTAGAATCATGTTAGAAGAAAAAATGCAAATGATAACAATTTTAAAATAATGTATAATGTATTATACATATATTCTTCAGTTACAAATTATGAAATTGGTTTTATTTTTAAATTTTGAATCCTATCCTATCTTAAAAAAGAGATGTTACCAATATATCGAACACATTGTTGTCGAAAACCTGATTCGTTTTTTCTTTGGAAATTGCGCAAAAATTTGTGTGAATGTATCGAATTTGAAAACTATCTTCAGACTATGTTCGTTGTCCAAACGATTATTATTAATAAAAAGGTTGTATAAAGATCGAAAATAATTTAAAGTGATAAAAATAATTATTATATTTTGATGTGAAAAATACACTATTAGTGAGGCAAAAAAATATGTATTTCAAAATATATACCTCAGGTTAGTGAATATTATTTGAAAAATTAAACAGATTACTTATACCTAGTAATCTTTTCATGCGTTTTTTTATATCAGTTTTTCATATATTAATATTTAATGTATATGTATTCGTATATTTACAGATCAGTTACCATCAGAATTATGAGATTTTATGGGATTATAATGTAGTTTTAAGGGATTTGACTATACATTTTGTGGCACTTTAAGTAATTTAAGAGACTTTTAAGAAATTTTTATTTTGGATTTTAAAGTATTTTAAGAGATTTAATTATATTTCATGGAATCTTGAATAATGTTAAGGAATTAAAAAGGGTTTTACGATTAAGATTTTAGAAATATTAAGTGATTTCACGGTACTTTGAGGAATTTTATGAAATTTTAAATAATTTATATCATGTGATTTTTAGTAATTTCATGGGATTTGATTATAGTTTGGGAGATTTTTAGTAATTTTAAGAGTTTTAACGACAGGTTGTGGAATTTTAAGGACTTTTATGGAACATCAAGGAATATCAAGCGATTTTTACGAAATTTAAAGGAATTTCACTAGATTTTTGAATTATGTTAAAGACATTTTAAGATATTTGAATTTTAAAGACTTTTAAGGGATTCAGTAGATTTTACGGGATTTTATGGGATTTCATTTAATTGCCTCTAATTTTAAGAAATTTCATGGGATTTTTAATAATTTGAAGGGTTTTTGCGACATTTTATGGGATATTTATTAATTTTCAGGATTTTTAAGGAAATTAAGGGATTTTATTATACGTAATTTCAGTGGATTTTCAGAAATTTTAAGAGATTTAATCAGATTTCATGCTGGGTCTTTAAATATAATTTTAAGGAATATTAAGTGAATTTAGGAAAGTTAAAGGAATTTCACGAAATTTTGAAGGATAATAAAAACATTTTAAGGGCATGTGGTACTTTTAAAAATTTTCGATTTTATTGATTTCCAATTCAACCGAAAATGTTGTAAAACTGTATAAAACATTGAAACGGATTTTTATTGACTCCGTTTAGATCAAAAATTAAAAAAAAAGTTCTTTCATGCTAAACTAACTAAAATAATTTGACACGAGAACACTTTTTGGATTCAGAACAGTTACACTGATTAGGGCGCCCTCTATGTCAATAGTTTTTGAGCGAGACTATGTCCAAAACTTGGTCGATAAGAAGTTGCATTATGAAATGACGTATGATATAAGCGTTTAATATAGAATATTTATATAATAATTACAGTACAACCTCACTAAAAGCTAACTCGATAAGACTTAGAATGGCTTTGAAGAGCTCGGAAGCTTCCCCCACTACAAACCGTACTCACCCCACCACACAAGCACATTTCGTACACTCGCTGAATTTCCGAGCTCGACGCCCAGTAGTTGGGGCCCCTTATTTCTCGGAATTATTATCCCTAACCGCCCGTGGGCTAGCTCTTAGTGAGGTTGGACTGTATATCATATCTAATATGATATATCGACGTTCTAATTGGCAAATTGGCTAACTCCATTTTTGTAAATTTTTCAGGAGAGCCAAAAAACGTTTCATTAATACATTGGAGCGCCACAGTTAGACAATTTTCGAAACAACTTTTCGAACTGGAAAATTTGAATTACGCGCGTACCAAGTTCAGAGCATATAGAGAATGTTATTTCTCAACAGAAAATATAAAAAAACGATTTTCAAAAAAAAGTGGAGTTAGCCAATTTTCTAATTAGAACGTCGATATAATAATAATAGATATAATATGGAGAACGCGTACAGATAAAGTGATGAAATTTGGCAATTGGCAACTAAAAGTTTTCAAAAAATAAAAATTTAAACGTCCTCGGCTGAAGAAGTACTGCTGCAACTTTTGCAGCTGTTTTGATATTGTTTTCAGCTTCTGAAATTCAACATAATTATCATTAAGAAAAATATAAGTAATATAACAATAAAATTTTTAACTTACTCAATTACAACTTGCCTTTCCTGTTTTTTTCTTTACTTCAGCAGTCGACGTCAATTGCTGTACAGGGTAGGGATTGTAGAGATGTGGATAGAAAGGAGGATTGTAGGAAAGAGGCTGTGGGTGAGAAGGTGGCAGGTAAGAAGGATGATGCGGGTAGGAAAGTAGGGGTGGGTAGAAAGGTGCCGTAGGTAGGTAGGTAGATGTCGTCGGCGGATAGGAGCTGGAAACATGCGGGTAGGAAGATGTCGGAAGAGGGTAGGAAGGTGTCGGAGGCGGGTAGGAAAGTATCAGGGGCGTGTAGGAAGGTATCGAAAGCGGGTGGAAAGTGGAGAAGTAAGTGTATGGTTGATGCTGTTGGTTGAGCGGCCGCTCTGTTGGAGGCTGCTGGTTGTGGCTGCTGTGCTGTAAGCTGCTAGACTTCTTAAAATGCGGCGGCGGTAGCGAAGATGTTTGAGGTGGTGATGGTGGAAGCGAAGATTGTGGAGGTGGCGGTGGCGGAAGCGAAGCTGGTGGAGGAGGCAGCAGTGATTGTTGAGTTGGAGGAGGCAGCAGTGGTTGTTGAGGTTGAGGTGGCGGCTTTGTCGACTGTTGTGGTGGGACTGGGTTCGTTGGTTGACCGGAATGCTTGCCAGCTCTGTTATTGCCACCTTTGTACACTCCACGTCGTGTTTTAAAATTAAAATTAATCATTTTTTTCAGGTTTCCAAGTGAATCATGAAATTCTTAGTTTTTGATTTTTCAAATTTGTAATTTCTTTCTTTTAGTGAGAAAATTATTCCCTATTTCTGTTAGACATTTATAAAAATATTTGAAGGTTGCTATTAAGCGTTTTATACAGAATATTCGATTTGGCAATGATTTTGAATTTATTTCCATTTATTATATGATAAATAGAACTAGACATACACACACAAACAGACATATACCTTCGTAAAAATATGTTTTACAGATTCAAAAAACGTGTTCATTTGACAAAATTTAAATTTTGTGAGTTAAATTTTACACATATCTAATACCTTCTCTGATGAGAATGAAATAAATGGTATACAATGAGAATGTAAAAAAACGTTTAATACACAAAAAAATCGTCGAAATTTGTCAGCCTAAAAATTTTCTCTTTTAATTACGCACTGCTATTAAGGAGCAACGTGTCTCTATGGTAAGAAATTTTCGTTTTTTACAATATTTTTGACGATCAAAACGAAAACTATTGATCTATTCAAAAAATAGTTTTCAAATATCATTATAAAGGGAAAACTTTTGTAAAAGGAAATCATTGTAAAGAGAAATCTTTGCACAGAGAAATCATTATAAAAGGAAATCTTTGCAAAAGGAAATTATTGTAAAGTCAAATCATTATAAATGGAAATCTTTGCAAAGGGAAGTAATTGTAAAAGAAATATAAATAACCTCCAGGATAATGTGAAAAAGAGCATTACAAATCCATTTTAAGTACACATTCAAATATTACTGAACAAGAAAATGTGGGTGAGAGTAGGGTTGGACATTGTTTGAGATGGAGTAGCAGAAGAGGAGACAGATCTGTCATCCGTGCAGTGGATGAGATCTTCGCTTCCGTCAGTAAATCATTAAAAAGGGTCTTCACCTGTGGTACATATCTTATTACCTTTTCCAAGTTGTAAGCGAAAAGTTAATCACACGTTTCTTTGTGGAGAAATTGGATTTTTTATTTGCAATCGAATACGCCAAGCAAAAATACATGTATTTGTAAATTTTTAAATATTTTCTTTGATTCACCATAAATTTGTTTAAGATAAACGTATCGGCACGTTTTTTCTTAAATGTAGGTAATGATAGCTTTAATAGCCTGTCCACATTCCTTTCCTTCTAATTGTTGTGCTGTTGCACAATCTAGTTTTTGATTGTTGGCATGATGCAACAGAGTGCCAAATCCAGAAAGGGTTCTGGGCCAATCGATCTACCTACCGCACCTCTTTTTGCCGGATGATCTGCTTTCTCATTGCCCTTGATCCCTGTATATACAGGAACCCATAGTAGGGCCATCTTTTTGTTTTACGCCAGTTGGTTCAGTGCCCTCTTGCACTCCTACACCATGAAGGAGGGGATTTCTGGTTTCCCAACCGCTTTAATAGTCGCCTGGCTGTCCGAGCATATTCTTATGCCCCTGCCTTTTATTTTTTTTCAAAAGCATTTCAGCGCACTGAAGAATGGCAAATACTAGCGCCTGAAAGACTGCTCCTGTGAGATCGCCAAAACCCCTTTTTTTGCAATGTTATACAGTCCATCTCTTGTCCAGCCCTCTCCTTTAGAGCAATTTGTGTACCAGATGTCTCTTTGAAGGAGAACCCTCCCTTCTTCCATCTCGCACGCATCCCTTGCTGCATACATGTCCTGAAGTATTTGTCGAAGCTATATCTTGTTGACATTTTGTTTTGCCGCATCGTTAAATTTGGAAGATTCGAGAAATCTCTTGGGAGCCTAATGTGTCTAGCAAGGAGAGTACCCCAGGTGTATTTTGCCGATTTCTCCCCCCCCCCCTCTCTCTCTCTCTGTCTCTCTCTCGTACGAAGTAACTAGTGCCCACGGTCAAATTTTCAATTTAAAAAAAAATGGTTATAAGTATGTGATAGAGTAACGAACCAATGGAAATTTAAGCAAGTCCTGACATTATTTATGCGGAATTAATTTATCACCTGTCCTCGTTCGAGGATGAAATTTTATCATTGTGGGAGTAAAATAAAAGAAATGAAATAAGTAAAAAACAATCAAAGAATAATAAGGTTGCATATAAAAAGGGAAAAATTGAAATGAGACACGTTCTGCCACTAGGAATGAAGCGAAGAGGCTCAAGACTAACGCGGTTCCTCCCTATCGGGCCGTACTTAAAGATTCTTTGTTGTTAACGAGTAAAAACTCTAGTCTTTGAATTTTGGTTGTCACACATATACGAGCACTATGTTCACGTGATCCCGGATCACAATTGTAAAGCACAGATTCTTGCTCGTTTTGAGATTCGAGCCCGAATGTCACATCTGAGCATGTCACACCTGATGCATGTCACAACTGCGGCATCTCTATCCGGCGGCTTTTCTACCGTGCGGTATTTTTACAGTGAAATTGGCATTTTTGCGGATTCTCTCCCAGTGGCATCTCTCCCTTCCAAAAAAATGTATAAGTCCAAATAAAAATGTCAGAAGTGCTGCAAGTATCCCTGGATTTACTGAATCCCCAGCGGCATCTCTCATCCGGAAAAATGTTTAAGACCACATCAAAGCGGAAAGGCTGCGTCAAGTCTCCCAAGGCTCATTGTCACCTCTGCGGCATCTCTCGCCCGCGTCAAGTCTCCCCAGCGGCATCTCTCACCCGAGAAAAATCTAGAAGTCCACATCAAAGTAGCAAAACTGCGGCTGGTCTCACAGAACTAATTTTCACATCTGCGACAAGTATCTCAGGATGAATTGTCCCATTTGCAGCATCTCTCACCAGCGACAAGTCTCCCCAGTGGCATCTCTCACCTCAGGTAATTTTCTCTAAGTATTTCTGAAGATGGCAAAACTGCGACAAGTCTCCCCAGTGGCATTTCTCACTCCAGTACAATTGACTTGTTATAAAAATAGGTAAAAATATGGCAAACCTCCCCAGAACTAATTATTATTCCATTTGCACTTTTGCTTGGGGTATTCGATTGCAAATAAAAAATCCAATTTCTCCACCAACAAACGTGTGATTAACTTTTCGCTTCCAACTTGGAAAAGGTACAAGTTTTAAAAACTAATATTTTTAGTATTTATATAATTACTTATCTTGAAATCATAGGGAAGGGGAATGCTGCAAATGGAATAATAATTAGTTCTGGGGAGGTTTGCCATATTTTTACCTATTTTTATAACAAATCAATTGTACTGGGGTGAGAGATGCCACTAGGGAGACTTGTTGCGGAGAGACTTGCCCCATGTGACATGATATGGACCCGAGAAAACACGCGAAATGCCCGATGTCGCACTGCCGAATTTTGAAACGGAATTTAAGAAAACAAAAAAGACCAGTTTAATTTTTCTGAATTGGAAGATCAATTATATTTCCGTTCGCCAAAACTTCTATTGACACTTTTGGCTAGGACGAACAACTCAGCAATTGTGGGCATTCTTTAACGTAAATCCGACCAATTTCGGTTGACCTCTCGATAGCTCAGTCACCAGGGAAAATCAATTAGAATTTCTATTAACACTTTCGGCTAAAGAGGGTAACTCTGTCGACACAAGGCTTGGTAGATACTACCCGGCTGATTTTAGCCCTTCGAACAACCAAAGTACCCCGGCTATCAGTTTCCCCAGCTACATATCGGCTCAGAGAAAGATAAGAACTTGGGGGACTTTGTCCTCAAAATCGGATTGAATTTAGAATATTAAGTTTCTCGTTTGATTTTACCCGATTTTCAGATTTCTTCGAGGAAATTTTCCAGTACCTTCCGACCTTTCCGAAACCTCATGATCGACAATAATGCTTCGACTCGTCCCCTGTATTCGCAAAGACATCGATACTACCCGAAAACGATAACGCGAGATGAATCGAACTAATTCTTGAGATGGGTACTGATTTTTTGAGTAAAATTATAACAGGGAGACTTCTCAATTCATGAAAGAAGCCCATCAAACTGTCAAGAGTAATTTTTCGTGGTACCTGTTGTAGGTATGCCATCGGTAGATTTGGTAAGAATAAAAATTCTCTCCGTCCATTACGCAAGTGAACAGAAAATTCGTTGGGGATTTTATTGATTGCAAAATTTATTAATAATTCGCAATATCCTACAGTATTAAAATGGGAAATAAGTTGAAAGTTTTATTTTTCAGGGTCCATGACGGATTGTCAGTCTTGGGCAAGAGAACTGAACCTGCAGTCATCGAAAGTAGACGGTCCACTAGAGTACAGAGGTTAGTCGGTCGTAGACGATGTACCCAGAGATTGGCAGCCGGTCTAAGGTGGTTAGAGCTACAATCTAGAGCGACAACCGTCTAGGTCTAGTTAGTTATGGGCTAGCAACCAATGTGCTTGCCCGCATCCCCGCTCTACTGCACTCACGGTACAAGTGGAAAGTGTCTTCGCCGTGTCGTAGTCAGACGTAAGCAGCGGCAGATCCAGGGTGGGGTATCCTAGGTGTCCCGGCTCCCCCCACCCCGAAATATCTGACTTCGTAAAAAATTTGGAACGTGTTTCATAAATTGCGAACGGTTTATTTTGACTTTGAAATTTGGACTCCTCCCAAAAATATTTTCTGGATTCGCCCCTGGACATGTCTAAGTATTTCGAGGCAAAAATTTTTTCTTTTCCTTTAAACTATTTTATTTCTATTTTTATTCTATTTCCTAAAATTTATTTAAGTTTGTTTCCGAGTTAGCAATGTCGTTTGGTTTATGCACATGGGCGTATATTAGTATTAAAATGTAGATTGCAATTAAGGGCCAGAGTTTTAAGATAAAAACATGGAAAGGCAAACTAGAGAATAAAGGGATAGATTGGAGAACGACAGCAAACAAACTGATACCGGTAGAAAACCCTATAGGCACAATGCATGAATGTGTGAGCGAATTGATGATTTTTCTGCGTATGTAAAGTATTACCTAATGGGACTTAACTTTGCCTAAAAATTTAAATTACATTTTTCACTTGAGAAAAAACTCACCATACACGGAAAAAACTGTATGGATGTGACAACCAGAGAAATAGTAAAATATAGTACAACTAAAATGTATGGTTTCCACTATCACGATTGAGGTTGCCACAACCACAACTATTACATGACAACCACAGCCATCTGTGGCAACTATTATTAAATAGTTGTCTCAACTATTTCATAATAGATGCCACATACTGGGATTATTGTCACTATTTGTGGTTGTGGCAACCACAATCTTGGTAGTGGAAACCATAAATTATAGTTGTACCATATTTTACTATTTCTCTGGTTGTCACATCCATACAGTTTTTTCCGTGATATAATTGAAATATTTATTTATTCAATTTCTTTGATCAATTTTCTAAAATTTTTGACTAATAAAAAATTTAGATTCTTTTTTCAAATTTAAAATTTTTTTGTCAAAAAAAAATTCAGAAAGATGCGAAAGAGACAATTTATAAACATCGAAAAAGATTCCAGATTCTTATTCTGTACTAATAATAGCAATTCTGGGACACATTGTTAATAAAATGCAATAAATTTTAAAGGACTCAGGTGTGCAGAAAATAACGTAAAATTATTCTCTTTAGAGACAGTTTTAAATTCTGTGATGGCACTTTCGTTTGTTCATCCAACACTGCATAAATAGGTGCATATTCCTCTATCTAGGAAAGGCGAGCGACATATCCAACAGCAGGGGCCATTAATTTGCATAGCGATTCGAGCAGCAGACCGGAAGGCACGTATCGCCTTGACGAAGCTTCCACAGTCGTAGCGATGTAGCACATTAGCGTGAAAATGCAATAAATACATGCGTCATTACGTTTATTACCTTCAGTTTCTCGTTTCCTCTTCCTAATGGCTGATCTCGTCCCTTTGCTTCCTAACGACTGACCAAGATCCTGAGAAACTCTGTTGTGTTATACCGTTAGTAAAATGTACCTGAGAGCGAAGTAATACTTTACTATAGATGATATTAAGCAGAATACTTTTTAAATGACCCATAAGATTATAAATAATTAAAATCTTAATGGTTAAAACGTTAATACATTTTTCTTTCACATCGAGGAAGCTTCTTTGCGGGGACACTATCTAGATCCCAAAATAGGTTCGTTCTTTAACATACTTCAAGTGAAACACTTTTCTACTATAACCTATAAATCTACTATACTAACTATACCAACAAATTTTAAACAATTTACTTACATTGGAAACAACAAATTGTGTGATCCTGTTTTCTGGTTCAACTAGAAAGTGTTTATTTCTGGTGGAGCACCGTTTTATCACACACATTTCCTGCAACAACATTTCAGACGAACTTCACTTTAACATCTATTACAATTTTAAAGACATTTTAAATATATTAAAAAAAATGTTAATAACTGCTGCAATTGATACCACCTAACTTATAAATTACTTTCACATTCATTTTAAAAACTTTTTAGGTAGTAACAGACCCAAATTCGAATAATAATAATAATTTTCAAATATGCAGCCAGCTGACATTCAAACTGTCAAACGTCAAATACTGAAATTTCACAAACATTCCATTCGACTAGTCGAGGTATATAGTAATGTTCAACGATGCCTTCCTCTGTTTTGAAACCAACCCTGATTTCCATAAGATTCTAATGGAAAACAGGGTTGGAATGGATCGTTACAAATCAGAGGGAGGCATCCCTCTGAAGCCTACACAAAAAGAAAAATCGGGGATTTAGCGCAAGAGAGTTCATGGTATTAACGCATATCGCAGGCACCTCTTGCTTTGTTTCCTAAGATTTCATGAGTTTTAAGCAAAACATACACTCAGAAAAAAGTTTGTTTAAATTAAACAAAAAAATTTGTTTAAAGTCAGACAATTGAACGAAATAAATTTTTTACTTCAATTAACAAAACATTTATTTAAAATTAATAAATGAAGAATATTCACTTTCTTGATTGAAATATATAATTTGTTTGGTATAATGTCAATATATGTTTAATTTAAATAAAAAATTTGTTTAATTTGAAACAAATAATATGTGAAGTATATATTTTTATTTTAAACAAAGTATTTGTTTAATTCAAACAAAAAATATAATGTGAATAAACTTATAGAGATGTGAAAAAATAACAGTGTCAAATACTTGTTTGCATTTAAATACACCCGATTCGTAAGAATTTGTGATCAGCCTCCGTGGCGTAGTGGGTAGAGTGTCGAGTTTTAATTCCGCTCTTCCCGCGCGTCTTGCGTTCGAGTCCTGGTCGCCGCGAATTTCGCAATATCGAAGAAACCAATTTTTCATTAGTTATAGAGTATGTATATTAGATAAATGAAACTATAATATAGATCGATTTCATTTTTTCTCTTTTTTTATTTTGGAAAAAAATTATTCATTTATTTTTTTTTCAACTGTCAAACAAGAAATTTATTTAATCCACTCAAAAGAGCAAGGTCTGCTCAAATTTATAATTAACAATCCAGAGAAGTCACCACAACATTTCGAGGCCAGTGACAAGAGCAATCCAGAGGAATCACTGCAGCTTTTGGGCCAGTGTCAATTTCCATCCAAAGAAATCATCGAAGCAGTTCAACCAACGATACAAATCCTCACTCCAAATCATCAGGAATAATCCACACTTATTGTACGAGTGAGTAGTCTTGAATCACCGTAAAATCTATCCTGATTTGTATTTCAATTTATCCATCCTATCCAAAAGTCGTCTCAATTTCATAAAATTGTTTTTTATTTTTTTTATACGTGAGTGAAAATGACTGAGGAAGCTAAAGATCAAATTGCAGCATTAACCAAAGAAAGAGGGAATATTAAAAGAAGACTAACGTCATTAGAAAAGATTTTAAATGATGAAACGCTTTTGAACAAATTTGAAGACGAAAATACATCTATTGAAAATCGGTACTATGTTATTATCGGGCTAATAAAAAGGCTTATCAAATAAAATTCAGCTCCTCAAGCTAATACATGCATTAATCAAAAAAATTTGGAATCTGAGTCACGCGAACAATCAACAGATTCACCACAAAATGCATCCCCTGCAAATCCCACAATTATGATAGATAATCCGGATAGCGTAAGTAATGCCGGAAATTTGCAAGGTGCGAGTCACATTTTTCTACATCCGAATCTTCCGAAACTTTCATTACCCATTTTTTCTGGTAGCTTTGACACATGGCTCGGATTTAAAGATACATTTCATTCAATGGTACATCAAAATAAGCAAGTACCAAACATTTTTAAATTTAATTATCTGAAGTCATGCGTTAAGGGCGAAGCGGCAGAAGTGATCACTTCAATCGTAGTCTCTAGCGAAAATTATGAGTTAGCATGGAAACTCTTAACTGATAGATACGAAAACAAAAAATTCATTGTAGCAAGAGGTCGATCATTGCGGTGTGATATTAATCCATTTAATAAAGGAAAAATTAAATAATTACAATCGGGAGCAGTGGGAAGAATGCACCGGAAATACAGAGATTCCTAAATTTGAAACCATAATTTCATTTTTAGAACGTCGCGCTCAAATTGAAGGTACACGGACAATCTCTTCAAATTCAGTTATATCCAATATTAATAGAACCACACATTCAAAATATTCAAATCCATCACGCACCTTCGTTGCGCCACTTTCCAACTCACAATCAGAAAATTATGTGAGACCACCGCGAATTTGCCCAATGTGTAAGGCAGATCATTCACTTTATTCCTGCAGTGAATTCCTACGACTCATTCCTCATGACCGTCTAACTGAAGTTCGAAAGGCATCTTTATGCATAAATTGTCTTCGTGCAGGTCACAAGCCAAGTGAGTGTCGCCTAGGTCCGTGTAAAAAATGCGAAGGGAATCACAATACACTCCTTCATTTAGAACACAAAACAAAATTTAGAATATAAAAAAAATGAAGAATCAAAACAATCAAATTCAAACCATGAATTGTCATATCAGAATTCCTTCCCAAGTTTATCTCGCGACCGGTATCGTAGACGTCATCGATAGCCAGGGTAATTATCAACCCTGCCGTGTCATGATAGACGGGGGGGGCACAATCATGCACCATCACAGAAGAGTGCACTTCTAGATTAGGCTTGCAGAAAAAACGGTTTGAAATCCCCATGCTATCCATTGATGATATGGAAACTCAAATTAAATTCAGAACCTTTGCCACTATAAAATCGAGATTTAACAATCAAAAATATGATTTAGAATGCTTAATTGTAAGAAAGATTTCAAATTCAATGCCCGCATTTCTTTTCGACAGAAATGCTTTTGCAATACCCAAATACATTTTTTCGGCCAATCCGAGGTTTAATGAACCTGCTTGCGTCGACATGATCATAGGCGCAGAATATGCATACAATTTCATGTTAACAAGCAAGTTAAGCATTCCCAACCACACAGCAGTATTAAAAGAGACTATTCTCGGATGGATAGACGCTGGTAGAATTTATGAATCATACAGACAAAGTAAAAAAAACTCAAATTCGTTATTTTGCAATTTCCTTCGGCATGCAGACGTATCCCTTTTGTGGGAATTAGATTACGTGAAGCCATCTTCCAAACATTCGAAGGAAGAACAGGCTTGTGAGGCACTCTTCGCAAAAAACGTTCGACGCGATGATACCGGTCATTGCGTAGTCAAACTTCCATTTAATGAAAAGCTTAACTACTTGGGAGAATCAAAACACAAGGCTTTTCAACGATTTTGCGCACTAGAAAAAAATTTGAAAAAGATCCGTCGATAAAAGATCAATATTTTAAATGCATCAGAACCTATTTCGAAGAAGGTCACATATCTGAAGTGACAGACAAGACCTTATTAAATCAGGGATATTATCTTCCTCACCATGCAGTGATAAAAGAAGATAGTATCACCACAAAATTGCGCGTTGTCTTTGACGCATCCATGAAATCATCAACAGGTATTTCATTAAATGAGTGTTTCATGATCGGACCCACGGTCCAAGATGATTTGATATCTATCATCACAAGATTCAGATCATTTCAGTTTGCACTCACTGCCGACATCCAACAGATGAACCGACAAATCAAGGTTCATGACACTGATAAGACCTATCAAAAAATATTCTGGCGAACAAATTCAAACGAGCCAGTCAAAATTTATTCTTTAAATCGGGTCATATTCGGTACAGCTGCCGCTCCATTTCTCGCGACTCGAACTCTGCAGCAGCTCGCTGAAGACGAGCTTCAAACACATCCACTTGCGTCTCGCATTCTTAAGCGTGACTTTTACGTGGATGACCTACTGACAGGTGCGCAAACGCTCGAAGAAGCACTTTTGCTTCGAAATGAGTTAATCAAGCTTCTAGATAAAGGAGGATTTAGTCTCCGAAAGTGGGGTTTGAATGACGAAAGGCTGATTCGCGACTTTCCGGATAACTCCACACACACACGTCGTTTGAACCGACAGAAACAATTAAAACTCTTGGGCTTCACTGGGATTCACAGAAAGACTCAATTGTTTACACAGTTAGCATGTCAGATACAGATAAAAAACTGACAAAGAGATCAATCTTATCTCAAACCGCGAAACTATTCGTTTCACTAGGGTTGTTGGGGCCAATTGTGGTCTCAGCAAAAATCATGATTCAACAACTTTGGAAGGCAAGCTTAGGATGGGATGATCCAATTCCGCATAGTGTACAAAAGGAATGGACAGACTATCGAGACCAATTACCGCTCATTAACAACATTAGTTATAAACGATGTATTGTGATTCCAGATACAGTGGAAACACAAATCCACGGATTTTGCGATGCCAGCAGAAAAGCATACGGAGCGTGTCTTTACCTCCGATCCACTAACAGTAAAGGTGAACACTATTGTTCTCTCATATGCGCGAAATCACGTGTCACGCCTTTAAAATCAGTGACTTTGCCGAAATTTGAATTGTGTGTAGCATTAGTGCTAACAAACTTATATCAAACCACAATTCAGTCCCTAAAAATGAGTTTCGAAAAAACATTCTTTTGGTCAGTCTCCACGATCGCACTTGCCTAGTTCGCATCTGAACCATACACTCTGCCTACTTTCGAAGCAAACAGAGTCGCAGAAATTCAAAAGCTCACACCTGACAGCTGGTTTCATGTACCCACTGATCACAATCCAACTGATCTGATATCAAGGGGACAAAGTCCCAAGGATTTTTTACAAACCAGTATTTGGCAAAATGGTCCAGTTTGGCTCCGTCAAGAAATGGACAACTGGCCAAAGTCTCGAGTAATTGAGACAAAAGGTTTCAAAACTTCTGCCCCGGAAGTCTCATCATCCTTCACTCTCACACATTCGAGTGAAAAGGAGGATGAATCTTGTTTTAAAAAACTATTAAAGAAGTATGACAACTCCAAGACACTAAAAAAAGTTATAGCTTACTGTCAACGTTTTGTTTACAACGCAAAACAAAAGAACCCTTCCAAAAAACGTCAAGGCTCTTTCTCAGTAGAAGAACTTGACTCGGCTTGGTTAATAATTTTAAAACTAGTACAAAAAAGCGTCTTCTCTAAAGAAATTGAATCTCTCTCTCAGGGCAAGTTTGTAGAAATGAAAAGCACGCGCAACGTGATACATCAATGCGTCAGATGCTTCAGAGCAAAGCCACGTGGACCGTTTCTGAACGTAGATGTGGACTACTGTGGGCCTTTCTTCGTAAAGCAAAGGAGACATCAAATCGCGGAAAAGACAAGGTCCACATAGCCACCTTTATTTGTTTTGCTACAAAAGCGGTTCATCTAGAAGTGGTCAGTGATGAAACCACAGAAGCCTTCCTCGGTTGTCTCAAACGATTCTTTTCTCGCCGAGGAAGAGCCTCAACGATTCACTCTGACAATGGTAGAAATTTTGTTGGAGCAGACATTGAAATCAAAAAATTATATGAATTCGTAAATTCACAACTGAATCAAAATCACGTAAAAGAATTTCTAATTGACAACAAGGTTAAATGGCATTTCAATCCCCCGAGCTCTCCTCACTTCAGTGGACTCTGGGAGGCATCAGTAAAATCCTTCAAACACCACCTAAAAAAAACCATAGAGGGAAAATTACTCACTTATGAGCAATTAGAAACATGCACTATCGAAATTCAGGCGATTTTAAACTCACCTCCTCTCACTCCAATGTCCTCTGATCCAAACGACCTTCTTCCCTTAACACCTGCACACTTTCTCATCGGTGATTCAATGACGAGCTTTCTTCAAGTGGATTGTCGAGACGTTAAAGTCAACCTATTGTCCTGTTGGCAAGAAGTTGAGCAGATGAGGCAACATTTCTGGTCGAGATGGTACAAAGAGTACCTAAATGAACTGCAATCTCGAAACAAATGGAAAGGATTAGCCAGTCATCAAACCATCAAGGTTGGAACCTTGGTCATTCTAGCTGAAAACAATGTACCACCTATGTGTTGGAAAATGGGTCGTATCACAGAAGTGATTCCAGGAAAGGACGGAATCACGCGGGTAGCATCAGTGCGCACAAAAAGTGGCGAATATAAGCGCTGCGTAAAAAAGTTGTATCCACTTCCAATATACGATATGTCTTAATTCTAGTTTAATCTATAGATGTAAAACAGCAAACATTTGTTATGTCTTACAATCAACAAGTACATTATTCTGAGATTATTAGTCTAATATTTTAGGTTATTTGTGTATCACCTACATGTGAAATTTAATTTTTTGAACCAATTGTTCAAAGGGGGCAAGATGTTACGTCGTAACAATTCTCTCAATTAATATAAAGATTATTTCTAAATTAATTGTTACACACTTTGGTTTCAAAGAAAGTATTTGGACCATCTGCATACAATTAGGCGTCGTACCTTAGTAGCAATCTTCTTACTTTAAATTTTATTACGGTCTATTGTATACTAATCCAGAAAACTTCTGTACATCTCTATTTGTAGCAGGGACAATTTCCCAAAAAAGGGCTTCATCTAAATCCGCTTCTTTACTGGTACCCTAATTTAGCTTAGTCCTAACCATTCCAGCATTTTTACCCATCATAGAAAATCTCCCTGCAATAAAGCTTTTGGGAAAAACCCAAAATATTCTGACGTCAGGGGAAGGAGTGTCCAACTACCTTCACTATCTCCACTACCAAAATCCTCTACCCCCTCTTTTAGCTTTAGAATTGGGAATTTGTGAACATACTCATTTTTGTGTCTAGAACTTAGATATTCATTGCAACTCAACCAGACAAGACCTTACCGTGCGGCATCAGACATTTGTACTTCTATACTCTTCTCACCGTGTCTCTTATAATATATCTAATCGTTTGTGTGTGTAGCTTTAGTAATAAAATAACAGTACAAAGGCTTACTCAATTATTCCACCACACATTGACATTATTAAAAGAGCTTCAGTTAATTACTGAACCATATACAAACAGATTCAAACAAATTTTGTTTGATTTAAACAAACTTTTGTCTGGGTGTGCCCTATTGCCCTAAGCACATGAACGTATATGCGGAGAATCCACGAGTTAGAGTGGATTAATAGTAAGCGCCGCTGTGTTCAAATATCGTGAACTTAGTCGAGCACAGTAGCGCTTGCTATTAACCCAAGTAATTCTTGGCATTTGTACATGTGACCTGCGCATATTTTCGGTAGAGGATGCATCCAAGAATATACATTAGGGCTGTCTTTAATAGGGATATTTTCGAATTTCTTTGCTCCCAGGGGCTCAAATGCTTCCAAATAGATAAAAAAAATTCTCTGAAAGTTTGAGCTCTTAATATTAACTTTAAGATATTCCGCACTCCAACCTAATTTTCCTATGGAAATAACATGGGAAAAATTCTATTTGTTCTTTAGAATTTTATAACTCAGCGACAAATGAATCAAAAGCAATAATTCGCTTCATATTTTATTAGAAATTTGACGTTCTACAAAAAGGGTCTCTTATGATTTTTCACTAAATCTATTGGCTTAAGAGTTATTCGAGCTCAAAGTTTAATTATTATATAATTATTAATATTATCAAGTATAATTATTAAGTAAACACTTATTTTATAAAATATATCAAATTTGCAATATAGAAAATATGAAAATGGATTAAGGCTAATTATCCAAATGGTATCCTATTTCACCTGTACTTTGATTTTTTTATCTTGAATATCAGAAAAATATTTGTTTTATTAATTGAAAAATCACACATATTAATCTCAATTCCAAGAATAAAATTGTATTTGCTTTTTTTGATCATAAAGGTGCAGTCCCACGTCGACAGAAAACGTCGTCGTAAAGCAGAAACTCATGAAAGTGAAAGAGACAAACAGATCTGCCTATTTCTGTCACTCTCATGAGTTTCTGCTTTATGCCGACGTTTTCTGCCGACCTTAAGTGTCAGCTACGGTGAAGGAATGAATGGAAGACTGTTTGCACATGCGCGGTATAAATCTATCCGTCTTCCTTTCTCTTGTAAGAATGTGGGAGTGAGTGGTCCGAACTCTGAGCCGCTTTTAAAAATCAGATTGTGTGTCACAGTGTTCAAATGTCTGTGACATCTTAGATTAGATGTCTAGTGATTTTAGTTTTATTCTAGTTAGAAACTAGAATTTAGTGTTCAGTAGTTGGTAGCGTTCGAACGGCAAGCGATGGTTATTTTCTTTACCGCTAAACTATGAAAATAGAACTAAATGGAAAGGAAATTCATAGAGTGATTTAAAGTATACTCTAGTATTTATTTAATTAACACAAGTCCCGCCGAGTCAAACACAGCATTGAGTCACACAGAATCAACGAAGTTATGGCACACACTTTACAAAATGTTCAAGTATAGATCCACGGAGACAGAAATTAGATCTGAGCGAGATCGAAGATCAATTTTGACTGTGCGAAATCAAAGACGGAATTGAACTGAACTTAGAGAGTCTGATAGTCGCTGTCGTACCCCTGTATCGTGGGGTTGGGTCCAGTTGAGGGCGGTGAAAACTCTCTTTAACCAATCGCTAGTCTTAAAGTTGTTTTCGAAGTCACAAATCACGCCTTCAAATTTGCGTGGGAGGGAAAGCTGAGCGGTGACAGTTTTCTCTCCCCAACTCGAGACGTTCGAACAGGACCCCTTCTTTTTTATAGCCGAATGGGTCGGGGTCGCGGGACCCGATCCTCGGCAAGTTGAACCAAAACAGATGTGGTGATAAATTGAGAGTTTCTCGTGATGTAGGAATTTTCTTGAAATCATCATAAAAAATCAAGGATTGAATTTCAAAGTAACCCAAGGGTCAGTTTAGTCAAAGAAAGGACTGTTGTCGCCCTTTTTATAGTTTGGAAAGTTTTAAGAGTTTAAATTTATTGATTTTAGGGTGGTCTTTTTCGAACTTTTCGAGTTTACAGTTTGCAAATGTTTTTCCTTTATTTTATTACTTTAGACGCGACTCGTTGAAGACTTATTTTTTCTACTCTAAATTTTATTGTCTAAATCCTAACTATGGGGAAGTCCCAGTACGTTTCGTCGGAAAGATGAAGTGAAAGTACAAATTTAATTCCTAAAAAATTCTATAATCAAAGAAATACTTATAATTATAATTTTGTCATAATTTGTTCTTAACGAAATGTTCATTAACTAAATTCTATATTATTTAAATTCTTCGCGCTGGTCGGTAATGTAGGAGGCGAAGTTATCAATGAAGCAGATATATCAAACGTGTGTGAAGCCACACGTAACATGTCTCCCTCGCACAATTCCACGGGAGAAAGAAAGACGGATAGATTTGTACGACAGTCTAAAAGTATCGGGCTACTCCGCACTGCGGAGAAGCCTGAATACTTTCGACTGACGCGCCTTCTATAATCTTCACGAGTTACTAGGCGAGCATCGCATCTACTAATAATAATATCTTTGGTTGGGTTGACATGTTTACAATCGAAAACAGAGGAAGGCTTCATTGAACATTACTGTACAGTAAGATTCATATACGCCTTCCCCCCCCCCCAAACATGTCAACCCAATCCTGGTATCCATATAAGATTCAAATGGAAACCTCGGTTGGGTTGAGACGCTCACGTAGGAAGGCATACATGAATCATACTGTAGTGGGATTCCGAGCTCAAAATCCGAACGGATCTCTCTTTTTAACACCGTAGGATAGAAAGAGAGGTCCGTTCGGATTCGTGTGCTCGGAATCCCACTGCTGTACCATCCCCACCACTGTTGCATAAAATAAAGGTTACACTTTTTTTGAGCAAATGTATGGGTCAGACCCTTGAATCTCTGAGTTGAAAGTGTCATGTATGCTGACTGTTCATGAGACCGAAATGCATTAAAATGCATGAAGGAAAACGTAAAAATTTAATTCTTTTTGTAATAAAAACTACTTGACCAAACTTTTTTTCACTAGAAATAAATGTAGATAGTTTCTAATATTATCATATTCTAACAAAGACATGCATTGCAAACAACTTCATAGCATTTCCTTTACATGCATTTCATGCATAAACACTGGTTAGGCATATGGATGTAAGAATATATGGATGGAGCACAAAGTCCCAACTTTGGCAAGGGGGATGTCCCAGCTGAGTTGCGAAGGGGGTATGGAGCGGCCATATTACCGTGGGAAGTTTCTTGGTTTTCAATTGGCTGATTTTATGCTTGGCTTATGATAGGTAGATTTTAAAAGCCCGCACTCAAATCTCAACCTTACTTACTTGGTCACAGGCCCCGCAGGCTAGGGCTCCATCCATATATTCTTACATCCATGGTTAGGCATGAAGTGACCGTCAAGTCGTGAGTATTCTCGACTTGGCGCGAGGATTTAAATTTTCATTTGACTTTTTATAAACGAAACACGCGCGCTGTGACCAACTCTTATTTGGAACACATTTTATTTAATCGGCGTGATTCCCTTTATTCTTATTAACTTGAAATTCGTTTCATTTTCCCAGAAATATTTAATTAGTTTTAGTAGACTGAATCATATAGAGATAAGAAAGCTATTATTTGAAACAGCTGTTAAATTTTAAAGAATGTTTGTAAACAGGGAACAGCTGAGAGAGAGTACAGGTGATTAATCAAAACAAATCCGTATATTTAGAAATCAATAATAGACCATAAAATTCCTACACAATTCACACAATCAAAATTAACACGTTAGGAGAATCGAAATCCTTCGCGAGAATAATAACAAATAAAGCTATCAAGCTTCGATTTCTCCAACCGGCAGTTACGAACCTTCAAAATTCAAATATTACAGAATCAAATCACGAACAATCAAACAATGCGATTAAAAATATACATGGATAACCACACAAATAAATCATAAATAGAAATCGATTCACGAAAATATGTAGATTCGCAATAATTAATTAACCGATTTCACAAAGTCAAATCAGTTCATATAAGCATAGTTATAAGCGATTTAGCGACAAGATACCGAAGAAATCATTACGAAAATTCAGATACATTCAAATATAAATAGACATAAACTCAGGATATCAATAAATTAAATTCCATCACACATATCAAATAGCGAGCAAAAGATCAATCAACGAATAATAATTTAATCGAAACTCACGGAGTACCCAATACTCAAACCTTTGTTGTTCGAGGAGTCTGTCGTTGGTGGATTTAGACAAAGTTTTAGCGACGAGAACAAATTTGATGGTGAATAAAGGCTTGCCCAGTCATTCCTTTTCCACAGCTTTGATTTAATAAACTTCTCTCCATCGATCAGGCTTCAGATGATTCAATCATATTCGTGAGAACATTATATAATTATAAACTATATAAACCGGTCACACTATATCAAACAAAAGACACTGATTTGAGCACGAAACCTATCATCTTTTTTTACAATAGAAAAAAATATATGATCTTGACAAATTATATTCATCTTATACGTTATTTTTGTGACGGCGTAAGCGTGGCAGGACCTGTCTGAGCAACAAAATTAGAGTGATTTCTGGTTGTCTGCTCGCTTCGTCTTCACCTCGGATAATTTGAATTTCCTTTACTATTTAATTTAGCTCGTAAGGTGATAGGCCGGCTCTTTTCGCGTCACTCTCACACTAGTCAATCATTCATCCTAGTTTAGGCGCGAATTATAAGCCGATCGCCTCACCGCTTTGTCTCGTTTCAAGCAAATGATTCTGTTAATGAAGTGCAAATGCTTGATCTTGAGTGGAAAATTCGCATCCAATTCGTGGCGGAAAATTCAAATAAAAATCTGTCAATTTCTATTGAAATATTATATTAAGGATGTAGTCTAGTTCGTAGGCTAAAAAAATTGGCTGTTCTCGGGAATTTTTTGTGAGCAAGCTATGGAAGATATGCGCATAAAAATTGTTAGGTATGATAAATAAAGTCTTAAAACACACAAAAAAATTTTTTTTATTCATTTTTTCGAATTTTGTTTCGAAATCCACAGTTAAACGTTACACCAGGTAGGGGATCCATTTGCAGACCTCGAATTTGGCAGAGCAGAATTTTCTCATACGAACGATAAATTCAGAGTGTAGGACTTTGGAACTGTAATGCAGACTATATAGAGTGGCAAACGTTGGTAAAACATAGTCCAAAGCCAATAATAACTGGAAGCATCTTCCATTTTATTATGAATGAAATAAATAGACGCGGCGTAAAGAATATATTCCTTGTGTAATGACAAAATTAAACAGAGAAAAGAGAATACTTATTAATATTATTATTTTTTAACGAAAATGGAAATTTTAAAATACAAATCATCAAGAATTGGTCAAAACTTATTAGTTAGGGTATCTTGAGGTTATGTTTTTTTCTTTTTCACCGGAAATGGATATTTTAAAATAAAAATCATCAAGTATTGTTAAAAACGTATTACTTATGGTATCTTGAGGTTATATTTGTCATTTATTAACGGAAATAAATATTTTAAAATACATATCAAATATAGGTCCTTACTTATTATTTAGGGTATTTTGAGGTTATGTTTCCTATTTATTAACGGAAATAGATATTTTAAAACACAAATCATCAAATATTGGTCAAAACTTATTAGTTAAGGTATTTTAAGGTTATGTTTGTTCTTTTTCAACGGAAATGGATATTTTAAAATAAAAATCTTCCAGTATTGTTAAAAACTTATTACTTATAGTATTTTGAGGTTATGTTTGTCATTTATTAACGGAAATGTATATTTTAAAATACATATCATGAAATATAGGTCCTTACTTATTTTTTAGGGTAGTTTGAGGTTATGTTTCCTATTTATTAACGGAAATGGATATTTTAAAACACAAATCATCAAGTATTGGTCAAAACTTATTAGTTAGGATATTTTGAGGTTATGTTTTTTTCTTTTTCACCGGAAATGGATATTTTAAAATAAAAATCATCAAATATTGAACATAACTTATTGGTTAGAGTATCTTGAGGTAATGTTTGTTCTTTTTCAACGGAATTGGATATTTTATAATACAAATCACCCAGTTTGGTATTTTTCAATAGAAATGCATATTTTAATTTAAGAATCATCAAATATTGGTCAATACTAACCAGCTAGATGAAGACGAACTAGTTATCTCTGCTGGAAGTAATGAGGTAGAAGGAGAGAGAACTCTTCTAAAATTCTAGCTAAATACTTATATCCAATAGTTCTGTGATATCTATCTCTTCTTTTTTTCTGAATCTCTCTTTCTCTCTTGAAGATGAAACTTTTGAATGGAGGAATGGAATTTGGTCAATGGGATTGGTTAAAGTTTGTTCCGTTTATCAAATAAATACATTTTCTGAACTTGCTCATCATTTCCTCCTAAATGTTGGAAATTCGATAGCGGTCACCGATAAAGTGCAAACTGAAAGTGACGCCTTAATTGACGCTTGAACAGAATTATTCTCTACCAGTAAAATCAATATAGATTATTGATATTAAGAGAGATTTAAAAATATAGAGATAACACTCCTTACTATTACTTCGTGCTGCATGCAAAGCAGCTTAAAGGTGCAATCCGTGTCCGCAGAAAACGTCGACGTAAAGCAGAAACTCATGAGAGTGACAGAGATATGCAGATCTCTTTGTCTTTTTCACTCTCATATATAAGTATTTAGCTAGAATTTTAGAAGAGTTCTCAAAATACCTTAACTAATAAGTTTTGACCAATATTGAAAAAGACAAACATAACCTCAAAATACCCTAACTAATAAATTTTGACCAATATTTGATGATTTGTGCTTTAAAATATCAATGTCTTTTTGTGAGTACTTATGAGGTAAAAATTTCAGTAGGATCGACCCACTGGTTCCGGAGAAATCGTGTGGGGCGTCCGAAAATACGTTGTTGTAATAAAAACGCGTTTAAATTTTTTTTTAACATGTTTGAGCAGTCAGATAGTAACGTTTGGGTTGAAAAAAATACACTTATACTGCTCGGATCTTCATAAAACTTTAATACAATATTCTTAGATACATATACATTCGAAAAATGTAAAAAAAATAGATTTTTCGAAAGTGATCAACTAGCCTACACCCTTAATGTTAAATTTCCAATTGTTAATAATAGATTTTAATTTTATACCAAATAATTTCGAATTATTAAACAATTAAGTTATATGTATATTGTTACATGGGGACGTAAATGAGATGCCTCCCTTTCCCACTTCCAGGTATGACGTAATGGGGACACGTCACATAGAATTGCCTTTCCTCTCTAAAGACTGATCGACGACTGACTTGAAACTGGGACTAGAATACGGTATGGCCCACGAAGGAATAATAAGGAGACCGAACTCCCTCGCAAACCGGGAAACAAAAACTAGATCGTAAGTCTTTATAAGAACTTTATTTGAGTGCGCATGTGCGCAGTTGTCCTCTTCCTATTCATGGGAAACTGTGCGAGTGAGAAAGTTTTTAAAATTCTCACTCCCACACTTCCCACGAGTAGGAAGAGGACAACTGCGCACATGCGCACTCTAATAAAGTTCTTCTAAAGACTTACGATCTAGTTTTTGTTTCCAGTTTCTAAAGGCTTTCCACTGGCAGTTGGGTCTCCTTATTATTCCTTCGTGGTATGGCCATAACCGTCTAGTACCCAGACTCCGTGGCGCAGTGGTAGCGTATCAGGCTTGCAAGCCGGCGGTCGAGGGTTCGAGTCCCGACGGCCGGAGTTTGTTTTTATTGAATCGAAGACTTTTCGGATCATTTCTCGACAGTCTCCCCTACACCAAACCAACTAGAGTAACAACTTTGTTACAATATAGGTATTCAAATTCCATCAAATGAAATTCTATACAGTACAAGATCAACTAAATTGTAAAAATAAAAATGTAAATAATTTCATACTAAATTTTTAATAGAAATTACATTTATTTAATTCAAAGTTTGTTTGAATTAATCTGTCACTATATTTTTTTAGTTTACTATGGATTTTGGCTTCAAGCGCATTACTTAGAGCTATTAAGCGAAAAAGAAAAAAAGGCATTGAAGCACTCAACCGAATTCAAACAATTCAATACACTCGACCTTCACAATAACAACGAAATCCAAGCCGGAGTCCTTCGCAATAACAACCAAATTCCTTTTCTCAAATGTTATATCAATTGCATATGCGTCACATCAACTGCCCATGCGTATTGCACATAAAATAATATTTTTGAGCATTTTAAACTGCGCGCTAATAGAAACCAATCAGATCCCGGAGCGCAACGCATACGAAGTGGTATCAAGTGAGATTTTAGATCCATGCAGGTTAATGTTGCGAATGGAATGCGGTTGTTATTGCGAACGGGTTGATATTGCAAAGGTTGTTAATGTGAAGGTTGAGTGTAACTACGTTGCTACAACAATTTCTAATCTGAAAAGCCCAAATAAAATCAAAAAGAAAAGGTAATTTAAAAAAATCATTGCAACTTATCAAAGTAATTGTTTTCCGAAATTTTATCTAATAGGTAAACGTCAAGAGCCTAACGGTGATTAGGAAGATGAGCAACCTATAAATGACAACCTGGCTGAAACAGAAAAACAAAATTTAAATGGTGATGAGGATGATCAGCAACCTATAAATAACAACCTGGCTGAAACAAAAAAAAACAAGATTTAAATGATGATGAGGATGATCAGCAACCAATCAATGACAACCTGGCTGAAACAATAAAACAAGATTTCAATGGTAATAAGGTGGACCTTTTCTGAGCTTACTCATTCTTTGTGTATTTTTGGTCGCTGATCACGATGCTGGTGTCCGTGTGAAGCCACCATGTCGGGGTCAAGGTCAAATGAAGGTCAAGCCCCTTAATTTGCAAGAAATAATTTTTTTGACTCCGGAAAAACGGAAAATTTTATGTCCAGATGCACTTTGACCTTTCACTTGAAGTGACCTCAGGAAGTCATTTGGAGGACATGTGGAAGTCAAATTCTTTTTTGAAACATTAGGCTTGTATTTCGACTTGGAATTAATTTGAAAGTATGTACCATTTGTCATATGACAAATTAAGGGGCTGATATCCGCTAAAATTGCCTTTGCAATAAACTTCCCTCATATTTATTATTTTCTTTGACCAACTTGGGCATCCTAACCTCCACCTGACAACGGACTTGGAAACATTTTCTTCTTTCGGAAGAGAATATTTCTAAGTCCACACAAAATTGCTATAAGTTTAGGGATCTCTCTTCACCGTCCGTGCTCCTGATACACGCGAAATTACTTCAAAGCTTGAGGTTCTCTCTTCACCATCCGTGCTCCCGATACACACAAATCATCGCTCCCACTTTAGCAACGCTCCATGTATCCCCCACTTTTTAATAAAAGCCAATCCTCGATTGTAGCGAGCGAACGATTGGTCGACGAGATCCCCAGTAATGCCTATAATAATAGACACTTTCGTTCTATAAGTCCAGACTCTCCCTGGCCCTCACCATGTACGGAACTCTACAACTCTATCTAAAATAAAGCTTTTTTTAGAAATAACACTCTTATTCCTTTTTAGATTATTAGTCCCATCGCCTTCTTTTTCGCATGCCCCGATCCCAGAAGGAAAACCATTCTCCGGAAAAAAGCCACGATCGTGACTCTGTCATTCCGGGCGACGAGAACATCACCTCCGAAGAAGCCATGACAGAAATGCCCGTCTTCCTCGTCGGCAAGGAACCCGAAGTTCTGCGGACTCCCTTCCCTGAGCCCCGAGAATTCGTTCTCCAAATCCTCATTTGAGGTACGAACTTTTAGCACTTTTAGCACCACATACCGCTTCCACCAGGGATCTCCGAAGGTTGTTCCCTTAACCTGGATACTTCCATCACCCGACCTTATTTCTGACCTTGGTCTAAGAGTACCAAACTTGGTTTCCAACCCTGAGGAAAAACCCCGACGTGTTCACTCGCCGAGGCTTCCCGACCCTGTCGAGCCAAGTACTCCTTTCATCGATTTAAGCTTTGGAAGAAATTCATGGTTAGAGACTTCCCCGGAAAAACCTCGGAAAGACGGACCATCGGAATGGTATCCCAGCAACCATTCACTAAATAAGGAATTAACTTCGCTATTGGGAACGGAACCTAGGTACCTCGACTCACCCAGAAAGAGGAATCAAACCCTAACAAACGTCACCTTGATTCCTCGAAGAAGACGACCTGTTATCTTGAGCGACAGAAACGCGTGCAATTATCTAATCTCCGTAGACCACAAGATTAAATAAACCTTCACAGAATCCTTATCGCTTTTTCTCGGTCCTTTTAAGGACCATCCTTTAACCAACTTCTTCCCTAAAAATATCGGTCCTTTTCAGGATCACCAATTATTTTAAACTGTACGAACTACATTTTAAATTACATAACAATAACTCTCCCACTTGCTGTTATCAGGGGTATGCTAGTTTCTCTTTTTAAAAAATCGATTTTATGTTTTTGCATTTTTCCATAGCTAATCATCCTAAAAATAAGTACCCAAAATTGTAAATCGATATCTCTAATAGTTTTTAAATAGGAGCACTTTAAAGCGGCATTGTTCATTAGCGTTAAGATAATTGCGGGCTAGGAAACAAATGAAAAAACATTTTAAAACAACCATAAAAAAGGCTCCAAAGCAAAACAGGTCATCAAATCGCGCAATAGGAAGAGAAAATTTACCGCAAATCAAATCTGCGTTGAAAATTTTAAATGCGTTTTTCTCAAAACTGCATTTTTAAAATCGGGTGACGGTGTAGCTCGAAAACTAATCATCCGATCAACTTCAAATTTGTACACAGTCTTTATTATATGTTTCTACAGAGGATGAACCTCCAACTTTTTGTTATATAAAAAATTAGAACTTTTATAAACAAAAAACGAGCGTTTTTTTAAGCAAAAATTGAAATTTTTTTTCAAAACTACACCATTTTTATAATTTTTAATATTTTCAAAAGCGAGAGATCCATCCTCTAGTGAAACTCATGTAGTTTACTAAAAAATTTTTTTTTTTTTCGAGCATCCTGGCATGGCCGACGACACCGTCACCCGTATTTCAACTTTTTTTAAAGGTCCTTTGCAGTTCGCCTTGTATCTCCGCTTCCAATGAATATTTTTTGACATAAATTTTATGATAAATACGTGAAGACATGTAATATATACTGCAAAAATTTTAGAAAGATTAAATGTATAGTTCTTTTTTTTTTAATCTTCAAAAATTTCTGTTTTATTCGTCCGAGAAACTAGCATAGCCCCTTCAGGTCGTTGCCTAGAACGTTACGTTTTTCTAGTAGCGAGCTATATTAATTGAGGCTATAATAAAATATATAACTCAAAAATATTAATTAAAAAGGCAAGTAAGTTTGCAAATAAACTCATGCTCAATCATTTCGATAGTCGAGTACGAAAAGTGAAAGGTCAAAGTGTATCTAGAAGTAAAGTTTTCCGTTCTTCCGGAATTCGGAGACAAAAAAATTATTTTTTGCGGTTTAAGGGGTTTTATCTTCATTTGACCTTGACCCTGACGAGATGGTGTCACACGGACACCAGCAACGTGATCAGCGACCAAAAATACATAAATAATGAGTAAGCTAAGAAAAGGTCCACCTCGATTTCCTTTTGTGGCCTTGTATAACCATTAAACTGTATGTAACGGTATGGGATACCATTACCCCTACGTTTAGGCAACCCGATTCACGGTTACCGATACTCTACAGAACGGTCGGAGCGCCTGGGCGCAGGCAACCAATCTTGCGCAGTTATCGACACACTGCAGGCTGACCATTGAACCAGAATATCGATCGGCGAGCAGTACCGGCAGCCTACGATAGGCGCATAGCCTTTACTCTTTCCCACCAATGACTTGAGTTCTTACGGGATTAAAAGACGGGCGTTTGGCCACAGTCAGTTGTCCAGCGACGGATCACAGAGCCAGAAGCTCCGCACGGTGTAGCGGTTCAGACCTTTTTTTCTCATCGGTGTCAACGCAGTCAAGCAGATCTGCAGTCCACGCCAGTGTTCCCAATTCGTGCCCCTTACTCAACTGCGCATGCGTCGCACTCGGCATTTGACTCGTTACAATTCGCGCGCAGTTTAAAATGCTAAAAATGTTTTTTTATTGTTTATTATAAATAATGCAGTTTAACTTATAAAAATGTCCATTAGATCGAAATTCACGAATTATAATAAAAAGAAAAATTTAGATGCCATTATTTATAATAGACGATAAAAATAATATTTATAGCATTTTAAAACGCGCGCGAATTGTAACCAATCAAGGGCCGAGTGCGACGCATGCGCAGATGAGTAAGGGGCACGAATTGGGATCACTGATCCACGGTGTACAGTCTTCTTCAAGTCTTCACTTACGGTCGTATAGCAGAAAAATCCTGCACGCTATTCCAAGCTGGGGGGTTTTTCCTAAGATTTATATTTTGTCACCCTACCTGGTGAGGGGTAATTTTTTGGAAGCCAGTGCACGCAGTACCAAGCTGCTAGTCTTCTAATTTCTCACGTTTACTTGTTTCTTTTTCTTGTGCATTGATTATTTTTGAGGGTTATTTTGTATTATCAATTCCTCATGTACGCAGTACCTAGCTGTGGGGAATTGATAGTGTTCGCGGTTTAATTATTATTAGCGATTCTTCATGTACAGTAACATGCAACGATGCCTTCCTCTGTTTTGTAACGACCCAACCTTGTTTTGCATTAAAATCTTATGGAAATCAGGGTTAGGTCGTTACAAAACAGAGGAAGGCATCGTTGCATGTTAAGGCCTGATTACACGCTTTTAGGAAAATGTCCTTCTTCTCACTCTACCATGTGACTATCCCATAAGTTTGTCTCATTCTCGCACATTTTCCGCATGCAAAGTGGAAAATGTGCGAGAATGAGACAAACTTATGGGATAGTCACATGGTAGAGTGAGAAGAAGGACATTTTCCTAAAAGCGTGTAATCAGGCCTTTACTGTACGCAGTTCCTAGCTGTGGAAAATCAGTAATATTTCCACAAAGGGAAATTTTACGGTCACTTTACGGGTCTTCTTTGCACGCTGTTCAAAGCTGAGGAAGATTACGTTCTTTTTAACTAAGAGGGTAACTTTACCTACGTAACACGAATATTCTGCTTGTTAATAGTTACGATTGCAATACTTAGGACGCGAATTGAGAATGTGTCAATTAGAAAATTGTCTCGCCGCGTTTGCGCATTATTAAATAATTTAAACTTCGCGCATTTTCACTTTAATTATAAACTTATAATTTTGCGTGCCTCTCGCTTATTGGGGAAACAGTTTGTATAACTCTGAGTCGAAATCAATTTTGTTTAATAAATGCTAAGTCCCTTGAACTCAGATAGGGTTGCGAAAGAGCTTTATTTCTTTAAAAGTATCTTTGTATGACATATTATCTTTGATTCTGAGCAATCCGATTAATTTAATGTTTCGTATTCTTATCGGTATTATCAAGTAGTATGTTGGAATTATTAGCCAATGAAAGGCATATTTGTTAACTTGAGAAACTTGTAAATTTATTTGCTTATTGAGAATTTTGTTCGTTCTTTGCGCGATGAATTAATTAGTTTATATCGAGTCTTTTAACAAATTATTTATCTTAGAATTGTATCGAGTCATTCCGCGCATAGACGGAGATAATTCTCTCATTTCATGATCATTTAATATTTTGATTAAATAAATATATTTAAGTAAGAAGAAACCTGTTCTCGTTACAAGTATATACTAAAAAAATACATATTTAAATTCGTTAAAAATTTGCCATTGAATGGTAACATTTCGGATTAAATATCATTCAGAATAATTAATAGATTTTACTAGATTTCTGAAACAATCATATTCAATTGAAAAATGTATGATTAAGATCGATGATAAAAAACCATTGATCTTTTTTTAATAGTTTTTAATTTAACTTTTTCAGCAGGGCTTGTTATAATTCTGATGGTCTTGTTTTTCAACAGAATTTAATGAATTACACAGCCACACAAAAATAAAAGGTGTGATCTGGGGATGCGAACTATGTCTTCCTATGTATTTTGACGCGCTGAATCCGAATCCGAAGTCAGAATTTGCCCTACACATCAGCGTTTCGCCTGAACCTCAAAAAAACTTGAAAAAATAGGTATTTCCAGTTCTGGGTATGAGGCATATTAATTCTGATGTTTTTCGATGCACTGAATTCGAATTCGGTGTCAGAATTGATCCCTGACTTTGTCCTTTAACACTAATCTCTTAAAAAAACTCAATAAATTGATATATAATTGTGATATATTGCCTCTAAGGCTGATTTTTTTTAAGGCTTGTATCAGCGGAGTCTCATTCTCACAATTGACAGGACCTTACTTCAACTTACCTAACCTAACCTAGACTCACCTAATCTAACCTAATCTGGCCCAATCAGCATCAAGCAAATATCAGCCATCATGACTTCATCCCATCTACCCTGATACCGTTGTTCCATGAATTTTGTATCTTGGTTACAGGCACAAGCGAAAAATGCTAAAAAGGTTGTGAAGGGGAAAAAACGAAGACGAAACCCTTTGCATCGATCATTTGAAGAGAAATGTACTCGATATTGTGGAAAGCAATCAAACTGAAGACATTTAGTCCATTTCTTCGACATGCGGTCAACCAGATTAGGTCAGATTAGGACAGATTAGGTTAGATTAGGTGAGTCTAGGTTAGATTAGGTAAGTTGAAGTAAGGTCCCGTCAATTGTAAGAATGAGACTCCGCTGATACAAGCCTTAAAAAAAATCAGCCTTAGAGGCAATATATCACAATTGTATATCAATTTATTGAGTTTTATTAAGAGATTAGTGTTAAAGGACGAAGTCAGGGATTAATTCTGACACCGAATTCGAATTCAGTGCATCGAAAAACATCAGAATTAATATGCCTCATACCCAGAACTGGAAATACCTATTTTTTCAAGTTTTTTTGAGGTTAAGGCGAAACGCTGATGTGTAGGGCAAATTCTGACTTCGGATTCGGATTCAGTGCGTCAAAATACATAGGAAGACATAGGTCACATCCCCAGATCACGACACTTTTTTTTGTGTGGCTATGTTATTGAGAAAATTGATATACTTATCAAAAAACGAAAACAATTACCGACATTCATAGTCAATACCAACAGAGTTACAACCATGTCCTTTGTCAAATATCAATTGTTTTTCTTAATTGGAGTGTTTGTGCAGAAGACAAAAGTGCTTTAGAAAATTTGTTGAGAGTTTATCGCAGGCAAAAAGGTTTTGGATGCTCAAAATTTGCAGAAGGACGAGTACTTCACGGAATACTTACGTGAATAATAATTTGATTATGTCGATAAAATCAAACGACAATTATGATGACCGCGGTAACGACTGGATTTTCTACTGGTACCGGTAGCAGTAGCACTTTCACCCAAGCAGATCGAAAAATTCCGGTCAAAGGGCAAAGGAGGCAAAAGAAGGGCAAGATCCCCAAAAAGAATGTAGGCAGTAGAGAATTTTTAAAATCATGGTTGGAAGATCCGGAATTTGCTGGCTAGCTCTAGCCGCATTTTAAGTCAAAAAGTAAAGTCACTTGTACTTGATATTGCTAATATGTCCACATATTTGGGTAGACGAAATAAAAAAATGGCTTATCTAAGCAATTGAATAGTTGTGCTGACCAAACCAGCTGGATGGATGCAATATGGTTAGGTCAGCCATACCTATGATTGCCCAAAGCAAAAGATATTACTCCGTTTATGCTATAGGTCCAGCAACCATATATTATAGTTAAATCAACCGCGGCAGAGGTTGGTATTTGAATTTCCTTTTGTCGGATTTCTCTAGCGGGTAGTCAACGTGCGCGTCTTTTTTATGTTTGTGGCGTCTCGTGTTCATTTAGTATCCTGCAATTGTTTTAAAGTTCAATATGAAACCTTTTTTGAAGGAAATTGTCTTCCTGAAATATCTTCAGAAATTTAAAGATGAGTGAATATATTTTTTAAATTAAATACATATTGTCGCACGCCACCGTGCTGACTATTTATATATTAGGTGCACACCTTTGCTTCCGCCCATTTTTTCGAAAATTTGAGGCTTTATTCTGAAAAAGTGATTACCTGTTTATGATTCAAAGTACTATCCGTCACTAGCCACTACTTTTTGACATCTTTCGGACAATTGTCGGATACCATCTCGAAAAAACAATGCGTCTTTTGAGGCGATCCACAAATCGATCCATTCTTTGACTTCTTCATAAGAATGGAAATGCTGCTCAGCTAGGCCATGTGCCATCGATCGGAACAAATGGTAGTCGGGAGGAGCAATGTCTGGAGAATACGGCGGGTGGGGTAAGACTTCCCATTTTAGGGTTTCCAAGTATGTCTTGACGGGTTTTGCGACATGTGGCCGAGCATTGTCATGTTGCAGGATAACTTTATCGTGTCTCTCTTGATACTGTGGCCGTTTCTCCTTCAATGCTCGACTCAAACGCATCAATTGTGTTCGATACCGATCCCCTGTAATAGTTTCACTCGGTTTCAACAGCTCATAATACACCACACCGAGCTGGTCCCACCAAATGCAGAGCATAACCTTGGCAACGTGAATATTCGGTCTGGGTGTAGA
>UCOK01010805.1:330-15150 GCA_900474325.1 Synergus umbraculus | reverse complement strand
ACACATATAATCGCACGCTCTTAAAAAATCTTAAATGCCTCGGGTTTCGAACCCTTCTAAACACGCATATTCCTACCTAACCCTACGACTAAGCCTCGCGGCTATATCACGCTGGGGATACAAAAACAAAATCTTTGCTAAGCTTGACCGGGTCGGTTCAGGATGAAACGTGCGCAGATAGACGACTGCGCATGCTGATTTACGGCAGAGTTCGGGAATTTTTCCAGTCCAAGATTCAGAATTCTCTTGGCAAGGGTATAATAAAAACTCTTTTAGATACACGGAAATTCTCCTGAAGAATCTTGCGAAGATTATCGAACTGTTTTATATTTTCTTCGAAACTTATTCGTTATATTTCATTTTGACCTTTATAAAACACACTTTCAGTGCTTACTGTAAGTTCGGTAATTTTCTTAGAACGGTTCGAGCTATTTTCCTAAAAAGTTATTTGATATCTACCGAATTTTTCTCATATCCTCAGTCTCTGAACTAATTCGGTAATTCTTCCGGAACAAATTTTTTCCGTGTATAGTAATGAAATAGTTATTTTCGGTCAAATCCGTACTATTTTGAATATTTTTGCCTCCATTTTGAATTAAAAATTTTTGACTACATATTCATAATCAGTGACCCCAAAAACCTCCGAGTAAGTATTTTTGGTCAATTCCGTATACTTTTCAAAATTTTCACAGCCATATTGAATTCGCCATTTTGAATTACTAATTTTTGAATGAGCGACTTCAAAAACCACAAAGTAAGTATTTTTGGTCAAATTCATAGACTTTTTGAAATTTGGCCAAAAATGGAAAATGTAAATTAGGGAAAATAGTATTCGGAAAAATGGAAATTAGAGCAAATAATTTTTACGCAAAATAAAAATTATGGCAAATAATAATTCGAAAAATTAAAAATTAGGGTAATTAATTTTTAAGCAAAATTGAAATTACAAAAAATAATAATTCGGAAAAACCAATAATACGTCAAATAATAATTCGGAAAAATGAAAATTAGGGCAAATAATTTTTACGCAAAATAAAAATTATGGCAAATAATAATTCGAAAAAATAAAAATTATGTCAAATTGAAAATTAGGAAACATAAAAATTATAGCACATTATTATTAGATGAAAAGAGTATGTAAAATAATTTTATGAAAAACAGAATTTGAGGCATTTGTATGCAATCTCTGTAAATGGCAACACTGGAAAAGCTACACCTTAATTTTATTCTACCACTGTAGTTGTGGGCGTCCTCGAGCTTGGTGAAATGGCGCTGCGGATGCAGTGATGATGACTAAGCGTTAAAAAATTTCCAGTGGAAAATTCCATGGACTTTGCCATCACGGTCCAAATAAATAAAGAAGTTTGGTTATACTCTCCCAGCACATCATGCGACGTGTTCAAAACTTAAAAAACATTTGGAAGTTGAAACCAATTTTTTATCATTCAATTATCATAAATGTAAATAATTATAAAAAAAAATCGTTCGAAGAACTTGCCGGTAACTTACCGACAAGATCTCGGTGTTCCTAATGGAAATTGTCGTCTTTCAAACTCTAATGATGACGCTTCCGGTAAATTGTACTAACCTAACCTACGAACATTGGCCCGAGGGATGATAGATACCATTTGCCAGCTCCGCTCGTCCTCCCTCAGGCTTATTGCTTTGGATAGGTACCTAACCCCCCACCATGCAGCAAATTATATTATCCCCACCGCATGTGGTTAAACCGGATGTATGGCAACGTTGCAAACCGTTATTCATGACGCTGAAGTGGGGGGTGGCACTCAAGCATCTAGGCTAAAAGCGGCAACGTTTTCACATTCGGATTCAAATCCAGTCTAGTATCTTTCCTCAGTCCGCCGTGAGCGCATGTGTATCGGTATAACCTGCAAAGTGATAACCTGCATTGGAGTACCTCGTTGTGTTTGTGTTCCTTATTTTGCCTCGCCTCAGGAATTGCGAAACTTATTAGTGCTCGAACCGGCGGCGTTCATAACTCAGGTTCCTCTACTTACTCTCTTCGCATTGTATACAGTGACCAGTTTTGACCTGTACGCTGTAAGGAAGACCTAAAATTGCGCCTGCTTTTCATACTCGCAACTCTCGCACGTGGCGGTGCGCGCTCATTGTGCCGTTCATGTCGTAAATGTCAGAGAGACGAATAAGACGTGACGGCAGACGTGTCCCAGAGTGGAGGTGGTGCTGTTCTGTGGCGGGAAATTATGTGCATGGACGTCCAACAGACTAGCGAGAAGATGGGAGACAGGAGCCTCGACGACGAGGTACAAATCTTGGAAGCACACATTGACAAAAGTAAGTTCGCGGCAAAATTATCAAGTGAAATCAAGTAGAATTTAAGTGATCATTTTTAACATATTCGATTTCGAGGTTATGATCAGAAATAGTGTAAACATCAACGCGCTGACAAGTTGAAAACTTTTTGTATTTCGTTCTTCTTTCGTTTTCAAATTTATTCCTCCTAGTGCGCCGAACGGCTACTCCCACTAACCCTACCCCCACCCTTCCTATTGAAGTTTACCCCGCGCTAACTGCACTTCATTTCACTCCCCCCCCCAACTCCCTTCTTATCAGTTACCCTTCAACATCGCGCCAATTTTCTTTACTCGCAGCTTTTTTAGTGTTGAAACGCCGCCGCCGTCTTGTTTACGTATGACAGTTCGGGAAGTTTGGAAACTTACACGTCATTTTTCTGGTAAATTTCTCAACCCGCGTGTTTCGTGTTTATTTTCTAGAAGTAGTGTATTTATAATAAATTAAAGTATAGTGGAAAGAAGTTTGAATTTGTTTTAGGCGGTTTTTTTACAGAATGGATGAATTTTCGGACATTTAATACTTTTTAGAATTCTCCTGTGGATTCTATACATTTATATATAGAAACTTGAATAGAATTCATGTTCGGATTTTATAGAACATTCATATCTAAATTCTATAAAATCAATTAGCATTTTGATGTCATGTCTGTGTTTTGTTTGAGCTGATTTGTTGTAATTTTGTTGATTATGTTTATCTGTTTTTTTATATCAGCTTTTAATATATTAATATTTAATATATATGTATTCGTATGTTTACATATTAGTTACAATGAGGATTATGAGATTTTAAAAGATTATAAAGTAATTATAAGGGATGTGACCAGTATTGGGTAAGTTACTTTTTTTGAGTAACTAGTTAAAGTTACGTTACTTGTAACTGTAACTAGATATAGTTACCAGATAAACTAACTTCAATTTACCTAAAAAGTTACTTTTTCTCTTCCTTAATTTTTGAATTTAAAAATAGAAATAATATAAGATTAATAAAATCATTTATTATTAGTATATTATTATTATAAAAATATTAGTAATCAATAAAAATATTATTTAAAAAAAAAACAGGGATTAGTTTAGTAAATCAAAAAGTAGACAGAAACCCGAAGGTTTTAAAACCGAGCGATTTTCAAATCCGAGCCTTTAATTTCTTCCTTTTTTATTAGAGAAGAAAAATGTAAATTAAGGGCGTGTAATACTTTACCATAAGAGTAATTTACTTTACCCAATTATACATTCATAATAACAAATATTTTAGCTAATAAGAGTCAACAAACCTTCGTGTACATAAGAGGAAGGTTTATTGACTCTTATTCGCTAAAAATATTTATTATTATGAATGTATAATTGGTATAACTAATTTTCTCTTATGGTAAAGTATCACATGCCATTAAGCCCAAACAAAAAAGATATTCAAAATATACAAAGTAACTAAAATTAAGTTACAAATTACTGCAAAAATCGTAACTAAGTTACCCTAAAAGTTACTAATAACGTAACTTTTCCGTAATTTAGTTACTTGAAGCTAGTCACTACCGAACACCAGGGTTGGTCAGTTACGCGTAATTTGAGGATTTTTACGTATATTACTATGGTTTTTTACATTTGTAAATTACGTATTATACGTAGAAAACCCCCCAATTTATATGAATTTGGTGTTTTCGACGTAATATACGTACGTAAATTACGTAAAAAACCTCATGTAATTTACCTAAATTATATTACGTGCACAACCCTGCCGAACACACCCCCACGGTATCTTAAAAACTACCCTTAAAACTAAAAATGTCAATTTTTCATAAAACCGACCTTCGTAGCGCTCTATTCTCGATTTTTTTTTTATATAAATCATTTCTATTATTTTAGTGGAATATTTATCAATATTGGCAAAATAATTGCATCCTCATAGAGGAAGCTTTGTAGTGGTGACAAAATCCAGTTTCCTAAAAAATGTTTTTTTGAACAACGGTTTAACAAAATATTTACTTTTACAAGTTTTATGTACTTTTATAATTTTCGTAAAATTCATTTTTTCAATATAACTTCTCAAATATTGAAAATTTAAAGCTGGTGTAAGGGAAATGAATATTCCTTTCATCGAGACGAATCGATTGACCTGCATGATGAATGCATTTAATTGAGAAATAAGAAATTTATGGTTAATTGTATTTTTAAAAAAATAATTTTTCGACTATAATTTCTAAAATAATTTATATTTAAAGCTGATGTAAAGAAAATGAAGATTCTTTGTGTCTAGACGAATTGATTCACCTAAAAGATTAATGCATTTTATAAAAAAATAAGAAAGTTATGCTTTATTGTAATTTTCGAAAATGAATTTTTTGAATAAAACTTCTCAAGTAATCAAAATTTAATGCTGATGTAAAGAATACTTAATGCTTCCTCTATGAGGAAGCAAATCATATTTGCTTACAGGAAGCAAAGTGCTCATTGAATGAGTACAAAAGTTGATACAACTTGACAGCTAGTTTTAGTGTTCATAAGAAACATACAATTAGCTTGAATTTGAAGCTAACTTTCAGGAACAATTTATATAAACAAATACATGGATGAGGTGCTCAATGGCTCTGATTGTTAATAACGAAAATTATAAACAAATTCAAACATTAATTATATTCACTCAGAAAAAAATTCTTTTCTCAACTAAAACATATTCCAGAGAACTAAGGAATAATATTTTAATAACAAATAAAGATAATATGTTAACAATTATTGTTATAGACATATTGTAAACAAATCAAACATACTGCCTGTAATAATTATATGTCTTTAATCTTACGGTATACGTATTCAAATTAATTAATTAAAGTAATGACTTTTTCTATTTGCGTCGTTTAAAGAATATTTATTAATGTCAAATATGTTTTCTACCTAATAATTATCTGTTTGAATTTACACTATACTTACTCAAATTAAAATAATGACTCTTTATATGTATATCAACTAATTATTTCTTAAAACTGGCAATTATGATTCGCACGCGATTGATTCCTCGCTTTTGCACACCTTTTGCTACTAGAAAAACTATTTGGGAATTTTTAATTATTGAATAAAAAGAAATTTCAGAAATCTTCATAAGTGTCATAAAATTCCTTAAAATGCCTTTATTATTCACATTTCAAAATCCGGTGAAATTCTTTTAAATTTCGTAAAATTACTTTACATTTCTTGATATTATTTCTGATAAGTATTTTTTTAAATTACTCAAATACCCATGAAATTTGATTAAATCTCTTAAAATTTAAGGAAGAGAAAAAAGTAACTTCCTTAGATAAAAAAAAATATTTCTTTGATTCGATTTTTTTTTCTTAGTCTAAATTCATTAAATATGTTCGAAAATGGAATCCAGTTTCAAACTTTAATTAAGAAAGGCACGTTAATCAGGAAAGTTTTAATAAAATTGTCGAATGGGCAAAAAAAAAAACTACCAGAATCTGGGTCATCTATTTTTATCGCTGCAATCACTTCTAGCGAATTGTCGGCAAACCGATCGGATATCTACTCTGGTAATTCAATATGGACACTTTAGGGATTTTCCCTAGAACTAGAAATTTTCTTTTAATAAGTTGAAAAAACACATATTCGCGTGTTTATACATAATTAGATGCATTGAAAAGTTTATTCTGATGGTTAAAAAAGATTTCAGTGGATTTCTAAAAATTTTGAAGCTTTCGAAAGATTTCAAGAGATTTTAAGGGTCCCTCAGAACTTTTAATCCAAATGATTTCGAAAAATTCGGATAAATTCGGATTTATTCGGATTGACGGTTATTCCGGTGAAAGTTTCAGATTGATTTTGAACGTACTTCGAATTAATTTGGATTGAAAACTTCCTTCGGATTATATCGGAATGAAACTGTTTGGTTAGGATATAAATTCCGGAATGATTCGGAAAATTTCGGATTTATTCGGAATGAATTTCAATCCGAAGTTTTCGTCAGGGTACAAATCAAAGTTTGTGCTAGGTAGATTGAAGTAGAGGTACATTGAATTTTGTGCTGCAAAGAAAAATTCCGAAAACTTAATCATTTTCAAAAAAAAAAAAAAAACGAAAAACAATATGACATTTTATTTTAGAAAATTAAAAATTGTGCCGAATTCTGCTCGGGAAGTGCAATCTCTTTTCCATTTTGGAAAATTACGTACGACCAAAAATTTTCATATAAAAACGCAAAATCTGGATTTAAAAAATCTCAAAATTGTCAAATTTTGAAGAAAAAAAACTTGTGTTCAGTTGTGCTCGAGAAGTACAATCACTTTTCCCTCTTAAAAAATCCCGTACAACCAATAGTTCCCGAATTAAAATTCAAAATCTCAAAATTATTGTTAAATTTTTTAGACTTGTAGATTTTTTGAGTTTTGATTTGAGGTCGTGTAAAATTTTACAATAGGGAAAAGTGATTGCATTTCTCGAGCACAACCCAGCAAATTTTTTTTTTTAATTTGACAATTTTGAGATTTTTAAGTTTAGATTTTTGTTTTTTATATGAAAACTGTGGGTCGTACATTATTTCCTAAAACGGAAAAGAGATTGCATTTCCCGAGCATAATACAGTACAAGTTTTAGTTTTCTAAAATAAAATTTTGTATTGTTTTTGGATTTTTTTTAAATGGTTCAGTTTTCGCGATTTTTCTTTCTGCCGCAAAATTCAATGTACTTCAATCTTCCTAGAACAATCTTTGACTTATAGTCAAAAATAAGTTGCTGTTCACCCCAGCAACAAAAAAAAATTTTCTTTAATTAAGGCCGTAATTTTGGATTTCTCAAAAAATAGTTTGCAACACAAGTGAGTACAATTAGCAACAATGATGAAAAGTCAAATTTTCAACTTACCTATTTATTTAATAAAATTTATATATTTATTATAATAAATAATTATTTTTAACGCAATATTTAGTATTGCAAGAAATATATAGACGAGATAAAATTCATATGAAGCCAATTCCTCACAGAGATACTGTTAAATGCACATATCTTTTAGATTTTTGCCTTACGTAGACGAAAAAGGAACGCCTTTCTAACCACTTTCGCAAAAAACATACAATCTACGCAAAATATATTGAATATAATATTATAGTCCGCAAACATGAATTTTGAATAATGAAAATTGACGCAAATGAAATTATTAGTACATATTATTATTATTATTATTATTATTATATGAAAAATCGGACCTAAAAGAAAAAATGAAATAGAAAAAGAATAACTTTGTAAATTGCAAAAAAAACCCTAACCATATTATTATGCAATTTAGGTTTTCAAAGCGTACAATAAATGTTAATTGTAAATATTTTGTTTTAATATGCTATATATAAAGCAAATATAAATCGAGTTAAAATTTGCAACGTCGCATCGATAATATGAAAAAAATTTATCAAATTTATTTGCATGGAATTTATGCAATATTCATGGAAGATAAATTCGTTTGAGAGTTTATATCAAATTCCAGGAAAATTCCTGCAAATTTTCCCCTCAAAATCTAATAATAACTCTTTTTAGATGTAGAATATAGTTCGTCAGGAATGTTGAAATATAAAAAGTAAATCATTTTTACAACAAAATTTTTATTAAAAATTTAGGTAACAATTTGGTTTAGTAACATGTAAATTAACCCCATACAAAAAAGATATACAAAATATACAAAATAACTAAAATTAAGTTACAAGTTACTGCAAAAATCGTAACTAAGTTACGTTACAGTTACTTTAAAAAAAATTAACTATGTTAACCTAAAATTTACAAATAATGTAACTTTTTAGTAACAATAATAAAGAGATCGAAATTTGAGGGTGGAAGTTGGACTCCTTCGCACTCAATAACAATTATTGTTATGATGACTGATATAGTTGTGAATCAAATTTAATTTTAAGCTTACTTTGATGCTAACCTCATGACGGATTTGCAGTAAAATTAAATTGGCTTTTAAAGTGAACTTCAATTTTTTTCAAGGTGATAGTCAGTTGTTCATTTTTGGGTTAACCAAGTCGTTGGAATTTGTTAAAACTTGACGTTCTGTGAAATTTTGAAGTAAATATAGAAGTCTTATTTTTTTGAGTGAGTTTTTGTAAAAAGTGAATTTCGCGAATTAGAGGGGAAAAGACGTTACTAGTAACTAACTAGTTGCTCTCTTGCTTCACTTTCTTGAACTGAAGATTTGGGCATGGTGGATCCAGATATTGAGATTATTCGAGTTGTTCCACTCTTCGGTACTGTCCAATTCCAATGTCAATTTTCAATTTTAAATAATAAATTCACGTTTGATATTTTGGTATTTTAAAGAGGATTCGTGACATTTTCAAGTAATGTAGTGAGTTTAGGGGAGAGAAGCTTAACCCCGAAAGAAATTTTGAATAAAGTCCTAGTTTTAACATTTCTTCTATCGGTTCAAATTTAAAAACTTTTTTTTTATTTCCACCGTTTTATTTTGTTTTTTTTTCCCTTGCGAATCATGAATAAGAGAATTAGGTCAAAATATTTTGTAGTTTATCAAAAATTCGCAATTGGAACGATTCAAAATTGAAGTATTCAAAATTTAAGAATTTGTTTTTTTGAAAAATTTCATCTTTCTTCAAAAGAATTTCATCTTCAAAATATTAAAAAATATAAAAATCTCTTGAAATTTCTTGAATTTCAGGAAAAAATTTTCTAAGGTATTCAAAATTCTGTTGATTTCTTCAAATTTATAAAAACACTTAAAATTCCTCAAAAGCTTTTAAAATCTTTAGATATATATTTTTTTTAATTCATTCAAATCTGTTTTAACTCCAAAATTTCTTTCAAATTCATAAATAAATATTTTGGTATATACCTTAGAATCTCTTGGAATCTATTGATATTTCTTGAAATTTCCTGAAATCTTTCTGAAATCCCTAAAAATCTTTGTAATCCTAGAAATTTCACTATAATATTCAAAATTTCTTTTAAAAAAAAACGTTTTAACTCTTTGAAAAATTTTTTAAAAATTCTTAAAAATGCCTAGAAATCTTTTGAAATCCGTTAAAGTTTTGCGATCTCCTGAAATTGGTTTGGATTTAATATCGAAAAATTTAGAATAACGGATATTTTTCATTAAAAATAGGCAATCTGCTTTCTTCTATATGAAACGAAGGTGGATTGCTTAGTTTTAACGAAAAATATTTATTAATGAACGTAAAGTCAGCGTAACTAAATTTACTCTTATGGTAATCACTACATGCCTTTAAAGGTCCTCTGAATTCAAAGCCCAAGGCTGTAGTCTCTCCTTAATCCAGTTCTGATTTCATTCCTATATTTTTTATTTTAAAAATATACTCATAGAGGAATAAATTGGAAAAAAGTGGGGGGCTTATCGAATATTCAATACGGTGAGACCGATATATGTAAAAATCAATATAAAATGTATGGTGAAAAGTAAAATATGTCAAATAAAGTAAAATTATTATTTAAAGTAATTTTATTTCCATCGTATAATAAATTAAAGATTTTAAAACGAATTTAACATTTTAAAAATAGTTTAACATGAATTTTAATTATTATGGAAGTTGATTGATAATATAACAATTAATATATAAAATAATTTCGACAATTTAAAATTGAAGGGCACGTAGTAATTAGCATAAGAGTAAATTTAGTTACAGGGTAGCGATAAATACTTTTTGCTAAAACTAGGCCCTACCGTCTTTTGTACAGGCGGGTAAGTAAGTGGCCTAGTTTTAGTGAAAGATATTTATTAGTATAAATGTAAAATTCGCGAAACCTACTTCGTGTCTTAAAATTAATAATGGCCTTAAGAATATTCAAGATGAGATAATATAACCTAAATAAATAAATTTTTATTGTCTAGAGAAAAGAAATAAGGGGAATGAAAAAATGCTCCCACTCTTCAGATGATATTTTTTTTTTATTTAACATAGTTCTTGTATATATAATGTTTGCGCACGGGACGATTTGCGGCATCGTGTAACATTGTTTTTGGATGGTTCCGTTGCACGTAAAGCACTCGTACAATGTGCTGAAGATGGGGAGGAAGAGGGGAGAGAAAATATATACCCGATATATAATATGCGCTGATATACGCGAGACGGATAGTATGTACGAAAAGGGGGAGTGATGTAACAAAAGAGGCAGCTGGCGGAAATGGCCGAACCGTGTGCGAGCACTCGGCTTTAGCCGAATCGCATGCGCACACCAGTCACCCAGTCCACACTCACACTCCAAAGTCCGAACGCACACTCTCTAATGCGCACTTAAACATCCGCAACCGTTGACACATCTCTCACGCAGTAGCGTCAGCTGCTGCGAGAGTGCGCCGCCATTTGCAATTTTCTCTGGACGCGCAGTGATCCATCGCAAAAAACGACTCTAGCGCATGAGCCGAAAAAAGTTGTGCATTCTCTAGATTGTCTTTTTTTCAGGGTGGGGGTGTGGAATGCAACGAGGAGTGGGAGATAAGTAGAGATTAAGTAATTGGGAGCGAGAGTGGGGGAAGGACGCCACTGAATTGGACATAACCTCTCTAGAATATTCTAGATTTACAAAACTGCGCGCGCATATCACGCCACTTTAATCTTTCATCACGTCATCCTTTCCCCCCTCCTCCTCACCTGGCCTGTTTATTGCGCCACTGCTTCGCATAGCAACAACGGCCTGTCTATAAACAGCTCGCTGTTGGCCTCCAGTGTTGCCAGAGCAACTGGCCCGGTCCCAAGGTCGTTCCGGTCAGGCGACGTTGCCATTTAGACTCCCTCCCCCACTTTATGACTCGAACCCAATTGGTCGAGGAGTTTCTCCCACTCTGCGCCCTTTTCGAAAGGCGATTGCAGCGTTGATCGGCCAATCGATCTCAGGGAAAGCAGCAGCAGCGCCACCGTTAGTGACCTTCGTCGGGAAGCTTTCCCAACTTTCCCGTATCGATAAACGAAGGACATTTGCCTGTGGGGGCTTTATGCATATATTGACGCATTTATCAATGTGTACAAGTGAGCGAGTGTGCGCGCGCAGTATTACGAGATAAAAAAAAATAGTGGGCGTGCCCACACAGCGAGCTGGCAACACCGCGCTCGTAAATCAGGATTAAAATAATAAGTTGGGTTTATATGTGGTACGTAAGGCGCTTGGTATGTATAGCGAGATGCGCAGAGGCACGAGAGAGAGTCGAGGACTGGCCGGGTTCTGCGCAGCTTTGCTTCTCCCACCATTCAGTCTACCTGTCCCTTCTCCCTGCGCACCCACAGATCCAGTGTGTTCTAGCCTGTCGTAGCGGGGAGGGGGGGAGAGGGAGGCGAACTGAAACCGCCGCTGTATGCCGATGCGTTCGCCAATCTTGGCACATTGCCTGAAGAGCATATCGACCATGCAACGTTGTCACATCGCGAGCTGGATCTCTCCAGGTCTGGCCCTGTCCCTGTCCCTGTCGAGTCGAGCCTGCCAGCGTGTCTTGCTGGATAGTAGGCTCTTTGCTCCGCGTGTACTTTCCTCTTGCAAAGCTGAGTCCATGCCACACGAGGCAAATAACTTCCCGCCGAATCGATCCGCGTCCCTCGATTACGATCCTCCTCCCGCCCGCCTTCCCGCCTGAACGCAACGGTCCTTTTTCTTTTATCTGACGCCGAATTCCGTTTAATGTCAATTACTCCCACGTGGGTTCAATATCAGTTTTCCGTTTCGCACTTTTTTTTCTGTCTTTTCTATTTTATTTGTGAGTCATTTTTTTTGAGTGAATATATTTATCCTACATGTTGTTTACTAGAAATATATGTTTATAAATGACTTTTTAATCAGTAGCGTAACTATTTCTCCTAACTGCGGGGGGTCTTTCGTCTGTTTGGCGAATTTACAAAAAAAAAAGAAGATAATAAATTTGTAACAGTTATTTAAAAAAAAAATTTTTAAACCCACTTGACTTAAAAAAGTCAATAAATATTTTTTCCTATCTTAAAAATGTGGTGAAATTGTAACAAGAAAATTAAAACAATCGCGAATATATTGGCTTGCTGACGTATTTAAATTTTACAAAAAAACTCCAAAATCCTTCAGAATTTGTTAAAATCTCTTGAAATTCTTAAAAATTTCTTTAAATTATTTAAAATATCATAAAATTCCATGAAATCACTTAAAATTTCACAATATTTTTATAAAACTCATAAAAATCTCTTAAATTCGCTTAAACTGTCATGAATTACTTAAAAATCCACAACATTTTTAAAAATTGGAAAAATCTCTTGAAAATTTCTACGAAATGTTTTGAGTCATTTAAAAAACTTTTTAAATCCATAAATAAAATTAATTGACAATCTTTATGATCAATAAAATTCCATAGAATATTTTAAAATATAAAAATCTCTTGAAATCTGTTAAAATTTGTGAAAATTTCTAAAATTCCTAGAAACTATTGGAAATTCCTTTAAATTCTAAGACGATAATATATTCCTTATATATCCTCTATAAAATTCACTAAAATCACTTATAAATCATTTAAATTCCTTACAATATGTGCAAATCTCATAAAATTGCATTAATTCCTTTAAAATTCCACGAAATATGTTGAAATCCCTTAAAATTCGTTAAGATAATGTAACTTTTTAGTAACTTAGTTACTTGTATCTAGTTACTACCCAACGCTGCTTCTTGCAATTCTTTAAATTCTACAATAACATTTAAAGTCTTTTGACTTACTTTAAAATTTATTTAAATTATTAAAAATCTCATTAAATTCCATGAAATCCTTGAAAGAGATTGAGAGAGAGAGACATATATTTTAAAAATACTTTTGTACAAGTTTTGTTACATTTTTTCTTTATTATACAAAATAGAGTACAAATACGGTTATTTATTATCATAAGATTTTAATTTTAAAAAAATTTCTATTGTAGCGATGATGATCGTTATTGTATAAAGTTTTCTTATTTTTTTTTACCAGAATTTAGATATTTAGAGTCACTAAAATTGCGCGTATTGGAAACCGGAAATGCTAAGGTGGGTCAAAGGTCGTTGAACGTTTTTATGAATGATGCTTTATAACGTTTGGCTACATTTTTATCTTGTAAAATTCTCCGATTAGTTAAAAATATTTTGATGTCAAAAATTGAAAATATTTATCGCATATTTCTAATTCATAAATTCTTCTCTCTTCTACCAGATAATGAAAGCTCACATAAATTTTATTCCAAAATGAAAATTGAAAAATGGGTACTTATCTTTATATAACGATGTTAATGTTTTAAACGATTACATTGAACGGAATTTTCCACACTATTAATTCAACAAGATAAGTTTTCAAGGTCTACATTTATACTTATATTTTTTAAATAATATATGTGCTTTTGAAAACTTCCATATATGCATTAAAAAATTTTTAATATGTCCTTTACAATAACTGGCTTAACTTTGTTGTGTATTTTTGAATCTTATAACGTTTTGTTACCATGGACTTTGGACCTGTTGTTTGATTTTGACTTTGTTCTTAATCTTAATTTGTTCTCTGATAAGATAAAATATTATATTTCACCAACTTATCAGTTAAACTATTTTCATTTTTTTTTTTTTAAAGGATAAATTTTTAGAGATTTTAAGAGATCCAAAAATATTTTTAGGAGTTTTAAAATATCAATAGGTTCCTTAAAAATAATTTTAAAAGACTCGAAAAGTTTTTGGAAAGGAGTTTCAGAAGAATTTTATGAATTGTAAGGTATCTCATGCAAATTTTGGGGTTTAGTTTTTTCTTTTTAGAAATTTTAAACGGTTAGTCAGATATTTTAAAATGTTTTAGTGTTGAATTTAAGTTTTATATTTCAAAACACTTTTAGGACTTTTAAAGGATTTCGTGCATATTTAAAGGATTTAAGAAGTCTTTAAGATATTTCAAAAGTTTATTTTAGGATTTTTAAATGATTTCGTGGTATTTTAAAGCATATCAAAAGAATTTTAGTAAGTTTACGGAGTTACACCACCCTGGTGCGTGGGAAAATAGGCATAATATATATATATATATATATATATATATATATACATAGTACTTTTATGTATAATTTGAATCAATGACAAATTTAAAAAATTAAAAATTGTCGGAGATATGAGCCAATGACTAGGACCCTTTTTTTGAAAATGTTTGTTGATGGTGTACCTACACGGAGAAAACTGGAGGGTCAAAATCTGAGGGTCAAAATTTAGAGGGTCAGTCTGACCTTCTAGATACTCAGATCGGCCTTCTATAATTTTTTCGACATAATCAATTTGATTCTCGTTTTATATTCAGTTTAACAATCCGCAGATAATCAGGTTGACCCTCTGGGATGGTCAAGTTGAATATCATGTTTTTACTTATTCTAACTATCTGAAGTGATTAAGTAGATGCTCTTAGATGATCAAGCCAACCTTCTGAGATGATCAAGTCGATTATCTGGGATAATCGAGCCGACTTTCCCTGGTATGAGAATCGAATCGACCCTCTGAGATAAATCGAATCGATCCTCTGAAATATACACATATATAC
>UCOK01010804.1:0-26644 GCA_900474325.1 Synergus umbraculus | reverse complement strand
ATTAAATACTAGATAATGTATTATATTAACGAAATTTATTTGGTTTTTTCATTTCAAATAATCCGGTCCAGAGATATCGTGATCACCGCAAAATTGGTTTTTTTTGCGGAGCTCTAGGAGATCGGCGATAGCAACATTCGAGATGATTATTTTTACAAATAAAAAATATGTTAATATATTATAAGGTTATTATAATATGTACACCAATTTTCAAATTAATAAATTGAATAGTCTGCGCGAAAAAAATTCTTGAAAATCCGTCTTTTTAAAGCCTTCTAACTGTATGTAACCCCTTAATAATAATCTTCACAAAAATCAGGGCCTATAATCGTTAAATCATTCACAGAAAAAACAAGAACTAAAAGTGTTTACAGCTGAAATCAGTTTTTAGGCTGAATTTCAGTCTTAAGTCAGTTTTTAGTCTTGTTTTAAGACTAAGAAATCTAAAAACAAGACTTCTTAGTCTTAAAACAAGACTAAAAACTGACTTAAGACTGAAATTCAGCCTAAAAACTGATTTCAGCTGTAAACACTTTCAGTCCTTGTTTTTTCTGTGTTAAAATTCATTCCAATTGTATAAAAAGTTGAATTTCATGATGTACGAATTCGTGTTGCATGAATTTATGAATACTCACCCCTGAAATCGATGAGGTGAATATTTGTCGGTCGAATTCGTTCGGAAATCCCCCAGCATTAAATTCGACAAGCAAGAAAGTATCTCTTTATCCCGTAAAGCCTCCCAAATATTAGTTGGTGATTGTTTCGGACTTCCCTTTGAGTTCATATACATATATAACCTTCCTATCAACGCCTTTGATAAAGGTTCTCCATTGCAACCCTATATCGCCTCGATCTTGGCAGACCCTATTTCTCCATGCCGGCAGCAAAGGGTTGTGGAAACCGATGAGCTTTTACGTTAAGTTCTCGACAAACTTACGGTAACCTGGAGGCTGCGTAATGTCACGTTATGTATGTGTAACGCGTGCCTATCTACATCGTCAGTGGGGTCCCTGAGGTCTGTAACCTCTATAAGCTCGTCTTCCTTCTCAGCCAAAGCACGCTGCCATTATGCAGTATACGCACGTAACGCGTTTCGCAAGGGTATGCAGTATCAAGACTAAGGTTCTCATACCCTCTATGAAGTGACGCGACAGTACATCGTAAGACAGTGACAAGACTTTCTTGTCACACTACAAGAACACTGCTGCATTTTCTGTTAAATATGTTTATCCTATGTTTACATGTTTATGTCTGTTTTCATGTTTATATCAGGTTGGCCACAAGATTCAATTATTCAATTTCCCTGACTTTTCCCTGACTTTCAGACAAATTTCCGTGACAAGAAAGTATTAAAAATGCGTACAAATTTTCAATAATAATACTTGAAATTCATAAAAACATCTTAAAATTCCACGAAATCACTTCAAATTAAAATACATTAAAATTTGTAAATAAAAATTCTTGGAAACAAAAATCTGACAAAATCCTTTAAAAATCAGAAATAATTAAAAAATTTTTTTTTCATTCCACAAGGAGTATTTAAATTTCTTAGAAACATTTTAGAAATGTCAAAATTTCTTTAAATTTTTACGAATTCCACGAAAAACTTTAAAATCTCTAAAAATTCGTAAAGATCTCTTAAAATTCTTGAAAACCTCTTGACATTCCATAAAATTTTACAGAATCTTTCATATATCATAAAAATCTGGTGAGGTTCTTTAAAATTTCAATCAAATCCCTTAAAATCACATTAAAAAAATCAAAATTTCTTAAAATTTTGTAAAATTCTACAAAATCTTTTAAATATTATACAAACCTTTTGTAATCCCTTTAAATTCCTAGAAACCTCCAAAAACCTTTTAAAATTATTGAAAATCTCTTGAAATCATTAGAAACCCAAAGAATTTCAAAGAATGCCTGGAAATTCTTTATAACCCTTTGAAATCCTTGGAAAGTTTCTAAAATCTGTTAAATAAAATATAAAATTTATATATGCAATACGACAAAGATAACACAGCATAAATATCAATTTCTATTTTCCCTGACAACTACTCGCATTTCCCTGACATTTCCCTGACTTTCAGACAAATTTCCGTGATAAAAAAGTATTAAAGATGCGTACAAATTTTCAATAATAATAATATTGAAATTTCTCCAAAATCACTTAAAATTTGTAAACATTTCTCAAATAACACCCTTGGAAATCTCTTTAAATTCATTGAAATTCATAAAAATATCTTAAAATTCCACGAAATCACTTCAAATTAAAATACATTAAAATTTGTAAATAAAAATTCTTGGAAACAAAAATCTGACAAAATCCTTTAAAAATCAGAAATAATTAAAAAAATTTTTTTTCATTCCACAAGGAGTATTTAAATTTCTTAGAAACATTTTAAAAATGTCAAAATTTCTTTAAATTTTTACGAATTCCACGAAAAACTTTAAAATCTCTAAAAATTCTTGAAAACCTCTTGACATTCCATAAAATTTTACAGAATCTTTCATATATCATAAAAATCTGGTGAGGTTCTTTAAAATTTCAATCAAATCCCTTAAAAGCCTTTTAAAATACTTTAAAATTCCATGAGAATATTTATAATCCTTTTAAATTTTTGAAAACTCTTCCAAGTTTCTTAAAATCCTTTATAATTCCAAGAAACACTTTTAAATCCTTTGAAATAGGTAAAAATCTCTTAAAATTTTGTAAAATTCCACAAAATCTTTTGAATATTATACAAACCTTTTGTAATCCCTTTAAATTCCTAGAAACCTCCGAAAACCTTTTAAAATTATTGAAAATCTCTTGAAATCATTAGAAACCCAAAGAATTTCAAAGAATGCCTGGAAATTCTTTATAACCCTTTGAAATCCTTGGAAAGTTTCTAAAATCTGTTAAATAAAATATAAAATTTATATATGCAATACGACAAAAATAACACAGCATACTCTCTAAAATTGAATCAGTCAAATGTCACTCAAATTTTCAGTCATCTTCACTAAACTATTAAAAATTTCAGTGACTGATGATTTCCAGTAGATTTTTCACTGATTAAAATCGTGAGAAAAGAGTCACTTCACTGAGAAACTCTGTGTTAGAAAAATTACTAATATCGATAGCAAGGAAGGGCAAAATCCCAAAATTGAGACATTTTAATACAGAAAATAATAATTTTTACTATTTATAAATAGTAATTTTTCTTATTATTTCCTATTTTTCTGTATTAAAATGTCTCAATTTTGTGATCTTGCCCCTACTTGCTATCGATATTAGTCATTTTTCTAACATAGAGTTTCGCAGTGTGCAAATCAGTGGAATTTGACTGGTAATCAGTTAAATTTCACTGATTCAAGTTTAGAGAGTAAATATCAATTTCTATTTTCCCTGATGACAACTACTCGCATTTCCCTGACATTTCCCTGACTTCCCTGACATGTGGCCACCCTGTATATCTATGTTTTCATTTTTATATCTATACTTTTATGTTTATGTGTATTTTTTCATTATGTATGTTGGCACGTGTAGCACAGGAGACAGTTTGATGTAACAGACACAGCAAGTCAGAGCGAGTTGTCAGGTTTGGGAAAAGATGTCAATTTCAGAACGTGACAGCTTTCCGATTTCACTTTGGTCGCTACCTATATACGTGGTCAATAACTCCCAAGCGGAAATCGAGTCGTTGCAATTGCTATCACTTTGGCCATCGCGTGATCGTCTCCTCGTTGCGTTAGAGTTTTGAATCCTAGCCTCGTTTTTCATCACCGTGCTTTATCTCGCCGTTCGCTCTTGACGTGCAGTATCCTGGGATGCAGTCGTTTGCAGGACCAGAATTTTGCCAGAATTTTTCCTGTCTCATCTCAAATGACGAAATAGCAGTGGCAGAAATTAGATTAGGGTATTACAGAGAATATCGTATACTCTGCGACGAAAACGACATTGCACTCTCTAAATCTGAATCAGCGATAAGTGTACCTACCACTGATACTAATTAGAGTATATACACTGATGAATCAGCGGAATCTCGCTGTGATATTCACTGCACGTTCATCAGCGTATATATACACTGATTGGAATCAGTGGTATGCTTATCGCTGCATATGAGATGAAAGTGAAAATTAATTGCCTCGACGATACCTAATGTTTCACTAAAGTTTCAATTATCAATTGCAATTACATTCTCTGTGTTAGAAAATTTTTTTAAAGAATATTTTACTATTCCAGCGAAGAAAGAGAGTAATATGCATATGAAAATTTTATTCAAGAGCTCCTATTCACATTTTACATTCATTTTACTCTAATTTATTCCTAGGACATGATCTTTATCGACACCGCATAAGAGGAAAGATAAATTTGTAACACAAAATGAAACGACTGAATTCAAAACAGAATATTTGAGCTTTCTGTTTTGCATCCCCTAATAGAATTTGACTTCAAATCTTTTTTACCTTTCAGAAATTTTTACATTCTTAATATCATACAATATTAATTCTGTGTCTAAAGCATGTGAAAAAAATGGAAAATCTTGCACTCTCTAAATTTTAATCAGTGACAATTTCACTGATTTAATTAGTGATTAAGTATTTTACTGATGAATCAGTGATTTGAGACTTTTCACTGATCAATTCAGTAATTAGTCCACTGATTATCAGTAAGTTCTTACTAATTTAATTAGTGTACCGATATAACCTTTATAAATTTCAATAAAGTATATTTATTATTTTTGGTAATCAAGTTCCAATTTTAATCTGTAATAAATTCAGTAATTGTGCTCTCTAAACTTGAATCAGTGAAATTTAACTGATTACCAGAAAAATTCCCCTAATTTGCAGTGACTCTTTTCTCACGATTTTAATCAGTGAAAATCTACTGGAAATCAGTGAAAAGTCACTGAAATTTTTAGTAGTTGAGTGAAGATGACTGAAAATTTCAGTAACTTTTGACTGATTCTCAGTGAACTTTCACTGATTAAAATCGTGAAAATTTCCTGTAGCACATATCGATATTGCTGCAGAAAATGTTTAATTTTTAATAATAGGACTAATTTCATATTTTTAAACAATTTTTATTCACGTTGGAATTTCAATTTGGATTTCATAATAGCATTATTTAAATCTCACGCTAAATTAAGAAGGTACAAGTGCTGCCAACTATCGGTCCATATTATCCCTCTGTACTGATTAAATCAGTGACTTTTTTTCACTGAATGAATCAGTAACTTTTCACTGATTATCAGTGACCGGATTCTAGCTATTTGAATCAGTAAGATTTCACTGTCAATCAGTGACTTTTCACTGATTCAGATTTAGAGAGCAAGAAGTGTAATATTCTGTAATGCAGTTAGCGGCAAGTTTGTCAAGGAATGAAGTAAATGGAGAAACTTATCGAAAGAAATTGCATCATGACTTCTTTACTGAATTTCAAGTGACGTATTTCGATGTTTGAATTTGATAACGTTTTCGCTGAGCAAATATTCTATATCCACAAATGCAACATTCCAGCCTCACTCACACCCTTTCGTCTAAAAGTTTTAACAGTATGGTAGGAATGCAAACGGTCGGATCTTAACTTAAATGAGCTTGGCCTTAGGAGAAACTGGAATCCCAAGTTCGAAACAACCGCGAGGTACGTTTGTCTCTAGAAAGCATTCAGCCGTTCGTTATACGAAACGTGTCATGACTCAAGGGCATTTTTCCCAACGAGTGTAAAGGTCTGAACCCAAGATCAAAGAGAAGATGAGAAAATTCTCAAATCTATGAAGAGAAATATTAGCTCTCTTTTCTATACACCCTAGACATTGTTATCATTTCATTTCAAAAATGGGGAATTTAGTATTTTCTACTAAAAAGTTTTATTTTAATTTTTTCAGTGAGATTCAATTTAATTTCTTTGAAACAGTTTAAACGATCTTCAGCAATTATATAAGCTAAATGAAAGTGCATCAAATGTACTTTAATAGATTCAGTATAACTTTAAATGAGGGTAATATATTCCTTTGAAAAGTACAAGTTTTCTCTTTAAAAGACATCATGCACTTAAGCAATTTTCAAATAAAGTTAATTTGTGATAAAATGATGCGAAATATACTTTCGAGAATATAATGAGTGTCTTGGTAATCACGTAAAAGTCTTCTATAAAGCAATGATTCAGAGGTGGAATACGAGACGCGTCCAGAAATCCTTTATAGAAATGTTAATTGAAATTAACTTTCCTTTCTTTCACAAAACCAATTATTTTTCTTCTATATATTTGAATGGAATAAAATTGGAAATAGCTGTATTATATTTGAAAAACTGAATGCGTGTAGTATCGTTTGCACGATTTTCTCTTTATCCAATTTTAGAAAAAAAATATGAAATTGGAATCCATAGTATCATTTATGAAATGTAAAAATTAATTAGTGAGTATAAAATTCCTCGATTGAACGAACATGATTTTATTGTGTAAAAGTATGAATTGTGAAAATAGAGATTCCTTCATATTATACATTACACTTTCCCCAGACAATTTTTGTAAAAGCATAAATCGTGAGTACATAAATAAACGAGTATTAAATTATGCATGCGTTCATTATGTTGCATAAACGAGCTATTTAAGTGTAATCATCTGAAAACGGAGGTTTTAAAACCTTTTATATAGAAGATTGATTAACCATTGTTATGAAGATTTCCATATAACAATTAACTCAATCTTTACGAGAATTATGCCTAGAATGCTTTTTAACTTTCATTTTCTCTCTCAAAACGCTTACATTCTGAGAAATTATTTGCAACTAACTGCGATCCACTGATAAATCCTCAAATTAATTCCTCTTTCATTTCCTGTTTCGTTTATACCAAGCCAAAATTAAACGAGTGCTTCTAGTGTCTCTAAAAGGACAAAGTTGAAATGAAAGAGGATTGCGGTGAAAATCCTCTAATTTTTCATTCTCACTACTCTTTGATTCTCTCTTTCGTTCTATCTGATGTGTAAACGTGGGGTTAATACGACACGCTCTATTAAAGACGATCGACCCTGATTTTCCGGGACATCGCTAATTACACATGGCGGTCTGAAACAATTGCCTTTACTCGTATTACGGACTCCAACAACGTACCCGCATTTTAATATTAATAAATTTTGCGCCTGATAATGCGTGGCCTAGCACACGACATTACATGGCTTCATTAACCGAAACTATCCAGGCTCTAAACGTATACGATTTGCCGGGTCTCAACAGAGAAACGAAGATGCCAGGGGGTTCGTAAGTGGCGAGATTATGGCATCACGAACGCAGTTCATTTGTCCTACGATAATTGCACATTCCATTTCACATTTCTTAAAGACACACATTAAGGGACATTGCCAATCGCCTATTGCACGTTCACGTCTTGTATTTAATGTCTCTCTTTATCCTTTTGATGACCCATCACCTAACATTATCAAAAATTACCAAAACTGCGATCAAAATGGTCCTGTCATAATGGTTATTGAGATTTCGTGCCCAATACTCAGAAAAATAAAATGTCTCACTTGTTTCATTTAAAATTACTAGCACACCAACACAACAAGATTATTTATTTCCTTTCTTACAATGTCAAGTCATTAAAAAATCAATGAAGGTTTGTTGATGCGAAAGAAAATCATAAAAAATTTGTCAAATCCTTTAAAATTCCACGAGGAACTTTAAAATTCCTTAAAATTCTTTGAATTCCCTAAACTTCCTTAAAAATCTCTTAAAATTTCATGGAGTCCTTTTAAAATTCAACTGAATCTTTTAAATATTATACAAATCTCTTGTAATTACCTAAAATTCCTAACAACCTCTTAAAGTCCTTTAAAATTCCATGGAAAGCTTTTAAATCCTTTAAAATTACTTTTAAATATCAAAATTTTTTTAAATTCTTACAAGCATTTTAAAATTCTTTAAAATTCCACAACACGGAGAAAAATGGAAGTCAGCGGTTTAGTAACCTTTATATAAATTCAGTAAACAAAACTTTTATTATAAGACTCTGTCTTATAATAAAAGTTCTTCCATTTTTCTCGGTGAAGGAACTTTAAAATTCCACTAAATCTTTTAAATATTATACATATCTCTTATAATCCCTTTAAATTCATAGAAACTTCTTAAAATCTTTTAAAATCCTTGAAAATTCCACGAAAATATTTATAATTCCTTAAAATTTCTTCCAAGTTTCTCAAAATCCTTTATAATGTAACGAAAAACTTTAAAATCCCTTAAAATATATAAAAAATCTTGTAAAATCCTTTAAAACTCCATGATAAACATTAAAATTCCTTAAAAAATCTATATTTCTTAAGATTTTAAAAATCTTTTTAAAATTCTTTAAAATCTCTTAAAATGCGTAAAGATTTCATGTGCATTAAATTCTGAAGAGTTTTTTACGAGTTTTAACTTGGATTTTAAGACATTTATGATTTTAATAGTTTTTGTTTTAATAGTTTTAGGCATTTCAAGAGGTTTTTGGGAGTTTTAAGAAATTTTAACGAATTTTAACGTATTTCGAAGGTTTTCCTGCGATTTTTTTGCACCATTAGTTTGTTTTTCTCCTTTCAACTTCAAGTCATTTAAAAACCAATCAGGTTTGCAACAATAATGTATATGCGTTATTTTCGAGACATTTCGTGACATCACTTTTTTAAGATAGGATTTGATTATTTCACAAAATCCCAGAAAAGGTCTGAGATTTCTTTATGTCTGACTGCAAACGACTTTTACTACTTCGTAAAATCAACTTTACTCACTCCTATAATTTAGCAGCATTGTTTCCTGCTAAAAAAAATAAAGCCGTATGTGATTGAACCTAAATCATTACTGTACAAGAAAATTATATGTCCGAGGGGTTAATCACTTTATTATAGAAGTGAGGAAACGTTTAGGCAAGCACGGCAGGAAAGCCGGTAAACAGGGCTGATAATTCTATGGAGCTTAGTCAGTAAGATAATTCAACGGGGGGTAGAATCGCGTCCTGAATGCTGAGTAGGATCGACTCTGGTTTTCAAAGTACGCCGTTGGTTTGATACAGTTTCTCAGAATGAAGTAGTACCGCTACAACTGGCGTAGAAACTAGGAAGCGACATCACACGAATGTAGATTCGGTTTCTGTAAAAGTAAAGACAGGCCAAGCACGACGTAACGCATTCAATTTGCGCAGGTGTTCATGTTACTTTCTCAATATTCGCCTTCCGCAATTTCCTCTTGCCATAAAGTCAGTTTTATTATTGATAGTCCAGTACTCGTGATACGGAAGCTGTATTCTTTCTCGCACCATATCGACGGGCTTCACGAGATGTGTATTTTTCATGGGGCCCCTTTATCGCATCCTATAGACGCACTTGTTATGCACTTCTGAATATTTATATCCTATCCTGCTTCTGCTCGTTTGCTATTTTTCCATTATTATATTTATTTGCTATTCCCCGCTACTGTGTGCAAACGATAAATTGAAAGTACAAAGCAATTTACAATTTTATTTGCTCCTCTACTTAAAAATATTAAGACTTGTATAATATTTACATTGATTTTCAATATGATTTCGATTTGTTGTCAAAGAAGAGTGTGCAAACTTTTATGTGATTTTTTAGCCTTGGGATAAATAACATGTTGTTGTCAACTTTCATTGGGAAATTCAGGTCAGCAACTTTACGAATTTTACTTTAGCTAGCCAAATGCAAATAACATTTTTCTCCATATTCCCTAAAAAAGTGCAGTTTATCATTATTTTTAATTAGTGAATCGCTCGTAAAGTGTACGGGCCAGAATACACAAAATTCACGGTTGAAACAACTTTTTTCATCAAGCCGTACGAGCGTTTCACTCGCAAAAGTTCAATACTCGATTCGAAAACACTGCTGGGTTTCATTGGGCAACTCAATACTGACACGATGTCCGAGTGAAGAGCGCTAATTCGCCATTAAGGGTATTAGAAATCTGAGTTTACGGCGAGGAATTCCGTAATTTTCTACGTGTAAGGTAGTAAAATAGTTTATTAGCCGTCTCTTGGAATTGGTCCTTTTGCTATCTCGAGCATTGAGTCGCCGCGTTAATGGCCAAATGGTCAATCATTTTTTTTAAATGACTAAAACTACTTTTTTTCGATAAAGAAGAAACTAATTTTTACAATTTTATTAGCAATATATTACTTATTCCCCAATAATTTTAGTTTTCAAGAAATTATAAAGAGTTTCTAGGAATTTTAAAAAATTCGTAAAGGATTTCAAAAGTTTGCATACGATTTTTAGAAATTTAAAAAAACCTCAATCCATTATAGAAGATAGCCAAGAAATTAAATTTGATTTTCAGGAATTTTAGGAAATTGCAAAAGTCAACAACAAAGAAAATATCTAAATTACGAGTTTTCTGGAATACGAATATTATTTAAAGAAGGAAAAAGTTTCGTCTTTGAAGAAACTTACAACTCCTACTTTAAGTTGATAATTAACTCTACATTAGTATTCAAATGATTAAAACTGTTTACTTAATTTCAGGAAAATATAGCAATTCTAAATTCAAAAGTCCATAATTTATATTCGTTAAAGTATACAAAGTGGATTATTCACTGAAAATTTGCATTTTAAAAGTATGAGTACTTCTTAACGTTAATTTAAAAGCTTCTCTAAACATAGTAATACTAGATCTCATAATTTTAAAGAAAAGATAATCTGCATTTCTTTTCTTTTACGCAACTAAAATGATTAAAAATGCCTGTGATTAAAATTATAGATAATATTACTATATTTATAAGCAAATTTAAATTACCCTGTTTTTTCTTAGTTTTTATTTTATACTCAAAAAAATAATAGTGCTCAGAGTTATAATGTACAATTTAATTTAAATATTTTTTCTTAGCTCAAACTCGAAATTTTGTTCTGTGTAGCACTTATAAAGCAATTTTCTGGAAAAATATTGTTGAAAAGAAACAAAGAATCTAAAAAGAGATTATCTCAAAGTCTTCCGTATTTTCCGACTTGCCTCCCATTGTGGAGCACATTCTTCTCTCAACACGTGGGAGCACTTTCAAGTACTTTTACGCTCTTGCACGTATTCACGCATACATGGTGAGCGTTAGCTACTTTGAAGTTTTGCGACTTCCGTCCCAGCAATGCACCGGATATCAAAGGGGAAGAAGAGAAGAAAGGAAGGAAGCAAGCAAGCAAGGAAAAGTAGATCCTCAGCCCATGTATATACGTCACATATCGAGCGCGGTTTCGATTCTCTCTATCGAGTTCAATCCCCCTGAAAAGTTTAACTTGGGAAAACTGAAAAGTGCGCAAGCCAGTTTATACTCTCGAATCAGCGGTTGTGTTCTCTCCTTAGGTTGAAAAGCAAACTTCCTACTCCGAATTCTTTATTCCTTTACGTTATTTTCCTTACGCATCAACTTATTTTTTTATCTCACTCTTTTACCAATAAAGCTCTCCTTCCTGAGAAGATTAAGAATTAAATTTAAAAAAAATAAATAAAAATGATGAAGTAGACTAATCTATATATGTCAACAGATTTAATGGTGATAGTGTTCATGCTACGTTTTTATTGTATCGTAAAGGAACATCATGAAAATCTAGCAGTTACAGTATTTATGAGAAGCGAGTCAGAGAAAAAGTTTGAAACGGCTTCGGTCACCGAAATTGTTGAACTGTTGCGTGAAACGTCGTAAAAGTAACTCTATGTCTAAAGGACGTGAGACTACTGCCTATTTTTTATGCTTCATTTAAAAACTGAATAATACCAAACGAAATTTTACACTGTCTAACAAATAAAGAGGGTTTATGATAGCAGTAACTCTTGATGTTAAAGGGGTTAAAGATAATCAAGATAAAACATGCCTTATACTTAGATATCCCAATTTTTAAAATAGAATATTCCCCTTTTCATTTAGTTTAATTGGGAGAAGATTTTATTTCGATACAAATTTCATATTATCTGATTCCGGATATTGTCACTTAAAACTGGTACCGAGTTAATTAAGATTGGCTTGATTTTAAATAAAAATCCAGTACAACCTGGAACTAAAAAAATTATGTATATAAGAACGAGTTTGCCCTTTTTATCTTTGCACTTTACTATTTTATTTTAAATCAATTCTTATTAATACCTGACTCTACATTGAATTAATTAATTTATAATAATTTATCAGGCAGAGTCATAGGAACTTGAAAATAACTATAAGAAAGAATGTTTCCATGGTATTTTGTCTTAAGATTTCAAGAACTCCAAGTTCTGAACTTTCTAACCAACAGCTAGTTTCATTCAAGTGACTATCGAAAGAAGTGAGCCAACTGAACTAGCTGCCGATCGAATCGTTAATGAGTACCTGCTACCAATCCAGGGTTCGAGGTCGGAAGTGAACTGGGTAGTGGGTATGGGTTTCGAGGTTGGCAGATATTTTAATGGAAGTTTGAACTTAAGATATTTTGTTGGACGAAGACGGGGACCTCAGCGAGTGACTGGAGCGCCGGCAGTGAAGAGAAGCCGACCCAGCGGAGTGTTCATAATGAGATGTTAATGGAGTGGGCGTAAAAAATGCAGGCGTCACGTCACGGTATCGACAGATTCTCTCCCCAGATTTCATCTACTCTTCTCTTCTTCTGACTTTCGACTCTCTTTTGCACCCCAACCCCTATCAACGACGAGGACCAAGAGGACGTCGAAGAAGGCGAGTCGCATTCCCCTGTAATCTATTTTGTCTCCTGCAGACTCCAGGATACGTCTACACCGCCCACCTGGCCAAATGAACTTTCCTAAAAAGCTCTTCGACGTTTAACGAGAATCACTGAGAGCAGTTTTATCCCTCTGGGTACGTGACGGAGGGGTTGAGGTTGAAATTCCTTGAGAACGCCCATCCCAGTCATTTTCCTATAAACGATTATCGTCTGATAGACAAATTCTGGATTACCTCTTGTGCATTTCTTGAATTCAATTGTGCTTTCTAATTTATGAATCTTGGACTCCGAACCACTGATGGGGACCCTTACTATTTTTTATGATTGATTTAACCGGCTAGTTGTTTCAATTAGAAATGTTGTTTTAAAAAAATCAAAATTCTGGTTACTTTAAACAGAAAAAATAACAAATAACAATGGCTGAACTTCGCTTTTAAAATTGACCTACATTTTTTGACTTTTTCATCAAAAATCTTTCATTTTCCCTGACCAGATAATTTATTGCTGCTAATAATACTGCTAATAATAAATTAAATCAATTATTCCATTTATATGAACTTATCCTTGAGAAATATGAATATACATAGGTAGAATATAAGTAGAATAATTGATTTAATTTCCTTCATTATTCAGTTTCAAGAAATTCAGTCTGTAATATCTTTTGAAATAATTTTAAATTCTGTGAAATCGTTTGAAAATTCCTTCACTTTACTTAAATTGACTGAAATTTCTTTATTTAAACCTTTGTTAATTTTTGATAATAAAATTTTTTAAATAAAATCTTATTAAATATTTTAAGCGATTTCAAGGGATTCCAATCAACTTTAAGTATTTCAATCCAAAACTTGAAATCGTTTGCAATTTTCAAAAGAATTCTAGTGATTTCAAGTACTTCACAAGATTCCTTATGAAATCTCTAAAAATTACTGACTCGCGTATACAATTATGTGCGATAATTATAATTACTTTTATTTTAAGATTAAGGACCACAAGATTAAGGCGCGCTTACTTTATAAATTTCACGAGATTCGAGTTTCTTTAACATTCAAAGAATTTGAATTTAGAATTAGCAGAAAATGTGGAAGTAATGCAGGAATGTAAAAACGTGATACCGCGTCGACAGCGTGACTATTCGACGAGCTGAGAACCATCGGTTCGTTACCGACAAGGTAAAGCCGTTTTCCATCCCAGTTGGTAGCCGTCGAGCGAACGAGAACAAAAAGGGGTTGATGGGGTTAACTGTAATTTGAATTCACGTATACGTTATCTTCCTCCCCGCGATTTGACTACCCCCACCCCTTCGATTTCATGGGCATTCATTTGCTTCCAGCAAATTCCCCTATTCGCAAAACAGATAGTAGAGTCAGCATCTCGAAGGCCATGATTTTGTTACAATTTTCGTGTATCTCAAGAGACAGAATCTAGAGAGAATTTGTAAAATTTTGTCTCCGCAGACATTTTGTGCCTACTTTTTTCTTTTTTTTTTTCTTCAATACTGACTTCAGAGAGAAAAGATTGTATTCAAGTGAGAAGAAACTGATATTAAATTGGGAGAGTAACAAGTTTGAGTTCGTAGAAACTTTCCTCGAAATTTAAAAATTTTATTTCGTCTCAAAATGATGTATGAGAATGTGTTCCTAAAAGGTTTTTGGACTTCACATTCAGTTGTTATCGATTGCTCATTTCTTTTTGGCTTATATTCTATCTTTCGTTTAATGAATATGTTCCAACTTTCGCATTCAGATAATTATCCACAACAATGTGTTCTTTGATGTCAAGAAGCCTTAACAAAGCTCTGTGAAGATAATTAAACTTGTATTTAGTACGAGACAGTAAATAGTAATATTGTAATTAATTGTGATATATGCCAGTGAAATTCCAAAGCACATTTTTTAATTTATACTGCTGTGAATTACTGAATAAGTGTACTATTATTATTATTACTTAATTCTTTGAACAGTTAGGTGTAAAAACTAATTTTTCGAAAAAGCTACTTTAACTCTTGTAGATATTTCATTTCATCACCAATGTTTTCATTCCTTTCTACATGTTTTCGCGTTCTTTTATTGGAATAAATTTTGGTTTGAAATAAATCTGTGGGACATTATTCGCTTGGAAACTAGTGCAAGGTTTTCACGTCGTTTTATTCGTGTGTACGTTAACCCACAGTGAAATTGGGTCTCTCGTTGCAAATTATTCAAAAATCGTAACTCAAATACTCGGTGAACATTGAATTGCAATGGAGCTTTCTCTCTACATTCTGCGAATGTGTGTTGAAAATATCCCGACAAAATCAGCGAAATCCTTTTAGTCTAATTCGTATTCACCTGGAATACTCGATTCTCACTTCAACACGGGATCACATGAGATCGCAGTTTCAATCCCAATCTTTACAGTCCTTATATCCCCTTTCTATACTTTATATTATCCTAAAACTTCTTTATCATATAATCCTATCTTTGAATTTAAAAATGTAGTATTTTTCAATTCAAACGATTTTAAATTATGAAATGTTTGGATGTTCCTCGCAATTTTTCCAAAACAAAATCGACAAGCAAAAAGTGGATATAAAAAACTATTTCTGTTCTGCTGTTTTCACTGTTCGAAAATTTTATGTTATATATGAACGCGAATTTGTTCCAGAATCAGATATAACAGGACGGAATTAATCTCGTTACACTTCGCTTTCGAGCAATTTTTTTTCTGCTCGTCACTCGATTTGATCCCTGCTGATCGTGTCCTTTTACGACGCGTGTGAAAGGCTTTAAAAAACTGTCGACGATGCACCGAACAACGTCAAAGATTTTTTACACATTATCTGCAATTAAAGGACTCGAATCAAATTCTTGATTTGCCGTAATTAAGTTACAAAAATCTCGTTAAACTTGATTGGCATTACTGAACCTCGTTTCCTCTATGTTTGTCAAATCCGTACATATATATTTCGGGATGCAGAGTACGCAGAAGCATATCGTATTATGATTTCGTGCAATACCTCAGAGTATGAATAATAATTAGAATTCGGTGAAACTCAATTTCTAATTTTCAAATATAATAATTGATTTTCTCCTATTTTAAGTTCTACAAACCAGAATATATTTCCAAGTTTAACCCAGGTTCATCTTCTACTTATAGACAGTTTTTGTCCTCTCTCGAAAAGGGACTATGTTTTTTATGAACCGAGGGAAATAGCATACGACAAATAAGAATTGGAAAACGTTAACCCTTTCCTTATCTACTTATATCATTTTCAACACTTTTTCTACTAACTTTTAATTAAAATACTTTAATTTTCAATTTAACTTTTTTTGAAGTAAAAAAAAAAGATGAGCTCATCCAGATTTCGAATTCACCTTCACTTCGAGTTTAATATACAGAGGTAAAGAATTTTTAATACCTTAATGGAAAACTGTAATTAATTACTTCGAGATAACATTACTTTTGAAATTATTTATAAATAAACACCAAAATTTTTACATATTATGAAATATCCTCTAGAATTTAATTCTTTCAGTTTAATTCAACCCAGATTTTAATTAAAGTTATGGTATGAGAATGAAACAAATACATTCACTTTAATAAAATGTTTTAAATTTCAGCTACAAACTCTTTGTATCCCCCCCACACACACACACACACATACGAACCAAGAAAAGTCAACCTTTTTTTAATGGTGTCGATAAGGAAACACTACACATAGAAAAATGTTCGGTGCGGACACAAAAAATGTTGTTGCTATAGAAGCAACAAAGATTTTTGGTTGTGCCAACCAAATTTTTGTTGAATCAACCAAAGTTTTGTTAATTCAACCAAAATTGAGATTTTGTTGATTCAAATGAATTTTCTTGGTTCAACAAAAAGTTTGTTGAAAGAACCAAGATTTGTTTGGCACAACCAAACAATTTTTGTTGCTTCTATAGCAACAAAAAGTTTTGTTGTCCGCACCAAACATTTTTCTCAGTGTAATTTCAAAATATTTTATATAAAATCCTTTCAAACTCCTTTGAATTCTTTTGAATATCCTTAAAAACCCTTAAAAATTAATCCCTCTTCATATTCTGAAATTCACTGTTTAATTGGGTCTCCACTAAAAAGTATAATGATAAAAAGGCTATTAAAATAATAGTGACAATATAAGGTTTTCTCTAAAATCTAGAATTATACTTTAAGATGAATGAATCACAAGTTTCCATTAAAATATTGAAAGGCTTTCATTACCTTTATTTGAAAATAAACAAGTTAACTTTGTGTTTTCCATCAGCAAAGTGCACTTGGTGGAAATGTTAGATAAGCTGTCAGTGAAAAGGTAGCTCGTCAAGGATGTGATAAACGTGGTTTCTGGTTCAAGGAGCCAGATGTGCATCGTTCGAAATGTGATCATGTCGAATGACTCTTTGCCTTTACTTTTCCAGGCATGTTGTACGTAAGAAGAGCGGAAATAGAGGTCCGCGCGAAAGACGATGGAGTTAAGTAGATAGAAGACCATTCTGGCACCATCACCAGAAGCTATCCAGCGGTGCACGATGCTCTGCTGTTTCACTCTTACTATTCTCTTCGTCGTTAATGTGCCATTCGGTAAGTTTATCAATAAATGTTTTAAATACTCACTACCCTTCTATATAAAACTTATAAAAAGGTATTTCTCCACATTCTTTAAAAAAATATCATGTGACCAGCGAGGAGAGACTTTTTTTTTAATCGTACTGAAACAATCACATTAAAAAGTCCAACTTCTCCTGTTTGATGCATAATATACTCCTTAATCATACCTGAATTTAAAATTCATGACTATTTCAACTTTTTAAGTAATAAAAATTCTTTAACGTGATATGGAAGAAATTCTATAGAGATATGAAGGCTATTTGTACTTCAGAAAATGATAGTGTCAGATTCAGATTCATAGGAAAGCGGAATAGGAATAATTCAAAAGAAGGACGTAAAAGGACAGAGAGTGATCTCTGGTGAAGTCGATCGCGACAATTCATACAGAAGCAGCAGCATTACGAAATCATGCTCAGTCAAGAGAAACGGGCATGTCATCCGCAGATGTAGCCGAGGTCGGTGCCAAATACGTATACAGGTCGCGGGAAATGGGACTGGATATGCGCGACTGGTCAACTTCTGGCCCTGATGTTTATTCGGCGATACGACTGCACTTGTCATTCGAATTAATTTTCTCGATTCGGGTCGTATCTAGGATCCCTCGCGATATCTATATGTATACTACGATCCTTGCTCAATTCCATCTGGAAGTGCTATCAACTTCCTCCATAATTAACTCACATTATTAACCCGATATTTAGATAACAAAAAATTTCCAATTTAGACAGTTTTCTTTCAAAAGGTGAAGAAAATTCAAGTCTATGGGACAACTATCTAGATATTTAGATATAATATCTTGATATTAAAATATATAATCCAAATATTCTAATATCCAATATTTTAATCTCTGGATATTAAGTTTTAATATCAAGATATTATATCTAAATATCTAGATAGTCGTCCTATACCCGTGCAGAAATTGCCCCATTTAAAATAGGGTTCTGACAAGGCCCTGGTCAGTTTTTCTATTCTGAATAAGATGAAATAAATTATAATAAGGTGCTAATCGGGCAGCATAATAGGACTATGTGTAATTACTAACATAATATCATCTGATTATTCCGAATTGAAAATATTTAGATTTAAATATTTTATTTAAATATTAAATTATCCATTTAAATATTTAAATAGTTTTCTTTTTCATTACGAACGCAAATATATAAATATGATTGATTTATTTCCTTGTATTGTTTCTTATATTCTTTGCTATGTTTTGACGTAATAAAATTACATTTTCATAAAAGCAGGTAATTTTTATTTATAATTTTAACCCTATTATAGTTTTTTATAAAAAGGTATTCACTAGAAAAACTGACAAGGCCCTGACTAGTTTCCCCTATATAGGGTACTGGCGAGTCCAACCGTTACACCCTTGTCGGGTTCTAACCAGTTTTACTGATCAGAACCCTACTAGGCCCACTTCAAGATTTCTGCACGGGTAGTTAAATAGCTAGATATTACTTTTTAATATCCATTTTTCTCCGTCTATCATTGCTATAGGGTCAAACAAAAAATTTCTTTGAATTAAACAAAATTTATTTGTTTGATTCAAACAAACTGTTTTCTGAGTGAAGACTGGTTGCTAAACTTCGTTTTTATGCCGTAGTTCATTGAAGTTACACATAAAAAGTAAAGAAAGTGTAAAAAGTGGATTTTGCGAAAGAAACGAACCGAAAATAGAAATTAGAACAAAAGTACAACCCTTTCTGTGTTATTGTTAGATTCACTAATCATTAGTGGGTGAACTCGAAAGAAAGAATCATCTTTTTCGATAGAAGCCTGTTTTTATCATCGCGTAGAAAAAATTGATCTAAAAGACCCGCTTATTCTAGTGATAACTGGGGGACAAGATACTATTGTTTTGTCGTTGCGAATGGTTCTGCGACCGGGACGATTGTTCTACTCTCTTATCTAGAAACAACGACCTTTCCGGCCAAATTGGTTGGCTCGACTTAACCTGGCCCCGTGGTAAACGTGATTAATCGCCCGCTTCCTTCGCGGATGTTCTGATCCACGCTCCACGATCCCTATATGTATATATCCGGCACAACATACACACGTCCAGTGATAATCGGATAACTACGGTCCAGAACTCAATTGAGCTTTCTATGGGGTGAGAATCACCGTCGAGGGTTGGCAGAGTCAAGCTTTCATCAAAAAAGAAAACCTTAGCAAAACCTATGCTGGTCCCATATGTTCGTTAAGGGAAGACGCGTCAGAAATTCTATACTGTATTCCACTTTATTGCTAACAAACTAACTTTTGAATGAAAATCAGTATAAAATAATGGGAGTTGGTTTAATATTTCTAATTTAATGTATATATGGATTTAAATTTAAATTCGGCCTTTTAATTATTTAAATTGGATCCCAGGATTAATACGACATCAATTTTATTCTGCAGTATTTTCGATACATCTAGAAAATACTTGAAAAACGAGGGATGCTCGAATTTTTCATTAAAAATGTTGGAAGTAGTTTGCTGTGTGAAGTCACGTTCCATCATTCATGTCACATAACAAGTTTCACATTTCGTTTGAATTGGATCTTTTTTTTACTCACTATTTTCAATAATTTATATCTTTTAAACTAGACAACACACGCAAAAAAGTAAATGGCTGAATTTACCATTTAAAATAGTTAAGATGTGCTCTGAACGCATTTTTCCTGGAAATTAGTCAATTTTATTATTTGAAATTGTAATTTGTGCTAAGAAAATTGTAAACCCTGCTATTTTCGTTGTAAAAGTTACAATTTGAAATAATAAAACTGACTAAATTACAGGAAAAATGCGTTCAGAGCGCATCTTAACTATTTCAAATGGTAAATTCAGCCATTCACTTTTTTCCGTGTACCAGATTTGCCTAAAAAGAAAAATTTATTCACTTCACGTCATTAAAGGAAAGGTCAAATTAATAGCAATCCTATACGAAATTTATAACGTCTATTTGTAGTTTGAACATTGTTTCTGAGACAATACGTAAACAGAAGAACTGTTAAATTTCAGAATGCGTGATTATAATTTTAATACAAAGAATATTTGCCTAATGTGTGATATTTGGTGAATATCAGACAGAATGTTGATTGATTTTCGCTTTATCGCGGATGACTTGTGTTATATCATCACAGAAAGCTTATAATTAGTCGTTCAGTGGCTTCCAAAGTGTCCTTTGAAAGTGAAAATCTATTACGATCACGACTCTGATTTTAAAGGGTGGAGATTATTCGTATAAAACAGTTACGAAGCTAAGTAAGCACTACCTTAAAAGGTTTTTACACTGAGGAGCGTTAGGATTGTATTTATTAGGAAGTAAATGTTATACGTGTTTTAGATGGTAATAAAGGCATAACGTGGAAGCTTTTTCTACTCCACTGGGTATAATGAAATGCGCAAAGTACATGTTTTCATCCAGTGGTATTTTAAATTCTCTTGAATATAGAATTTCGAGTTGGACGAAACAGATTACGGATATACGCACAATGCAATATTCATTTAGTGAAGTAAAAGTAAAACGAAAATTCAACATTTTTAAAATAATTTTGTAATTTTAATATATATAAATGTTCATAGAAGTGAAGCTCTTTTTATATACTTTATTAAAAATATGATGTGCAGTCGTTTAATTAAATTCATATTCAGTTTTTACACAATTTTATACTCCAGCATATTTCTGAGTGCTTTTATATTCAAAACCTGTTAATTGAAAATGTTTTACGGTGAAATATTAAAGCATTATATTTTCATTTCAATTTGATGCATTTAACAGTGAGTTAAATGCGCGTAAAGTTACTAAAAATGTTAGTTTATTGAATTCATCATCAATCTGGTACTATTAAAAGGTTTGCTCGCAGTATTCTTTGTTTGAATTCTGGAGTTTTTGCCTATCGTCTATAAAATATGTTTTTCTATGAAAGGTGGTAGCTGTTTTGTACTCGAGTGGTGTTTTAGGTCATCGCTGAAAGATTCGAAAGTAGATTGGGAAGAGCGTGCCAAGCGTGCAGCAGACAGGCAAGCTTATACATACAAGCTTGTCTGGCTTGGAAAGCAAGCTTCGGAAAGCGTGACAGCCACGGAAGTCTTATAAACAATCTCAAGACCGATGGGAACGAAAGCGACCCTAGGGTACCCAACCCCTTATAAAGAGGATCAATGGAGGCCACTATATGTACCATAAACACTATCTGCCGTTCACTGATCTAGCATCCTCCTCTCTGAATTGAAAGCAGATACGACAGAAACACTCACGAGACCTTCACTCAAATGGAACATCTCCAATCAATTCTGCTTTCTGTTATTTAACCTCCTACTGCAATTTAAATAATGCAAGTTAACTGGAAACAAGAGAATAAAAGAAATAACAATTTCTACAGACTTCATATAGAAGAAAATCCTAAAATATTGCAGATTCCACTTTTTTAAGTTGAAAAGATTTTCATTACATGAAATTACAGAAAATTTGCATTGAATATAAGTAGTGCAGTTAAATATTTATTAGTCATCCATTCGCTTTAAATTGCGACCTTATACTCTTTTATATGCAACAAATGAAACATGTTTTATGAAACCTTTTTTAACGAGAAAATAAAATTCATCCTTTCAACAACATAAGCTTCGAAACTGACCGTAAAGTGAATCTCGGAGGAGAAACAGGATGAAACGAGGAGGACAAGGAAAGTAAGAGGAATACATGATTTCAGAATGCGGTTCTATGACATGATACAATATGCGCGGTGTCGCGACTGTCCCATCCCATTTGTTCGTTTCACACCGACGAAACGGGCGTTGGCTGCGACCTGCGGCCCGTTGATAACGACTCACAGCGTTCATATTTTACGCGTGGCTCATCAATAATTCATGCTGTGAATAATGCAGGACTGTTTCGTGTTACCTTATATCGTCCTATGTCCACCATCCCGACTCTTTCCTCGTCTAGAGTCGCGACATTTTTCGCAAAAACAGTGACACGTGCCACCTTTACAAACACAGTTTTCTCTTATATATACATACTTTCAACTTCAAAGTCTTCGCTTGTTTTAAATCTCTGCTTTTCTCAGGAGGCATTCACGCAGGGTGATTTTTTTTATCTCGAGACATCGAAATATCTCAAGAAATACACATTTTACGAAAAAAATGTCGGCAATAAAAACTTTTTATTATATAGTTTTATTTTATTTTCGAGGGAAAAAGTGACACTGCCAAAATATACCTCACACATTTTTTTCGTATGATGGATATTTCTTGAAGCTCAGGTTGAAGGTCAAATTTAATTTTTAAAACTTATAGAAATTTTCCCTGAGCAATTTTTATATTCTATTAATATTTAAGTTGAGAATCTGTGTTTTAATCTAAAATTTTGGGATCACCTGATATTGAACTTTTCACGTATTTTAATTACAAATAATAATAATAATTATTATTATTCTAATTATTTTTTATACGATCTTAAAACGTCATACTATTTGATATATCTATAAATAAAGGAAAAACCCTCGTATGAGAATGAAATAATGTCTATGTAAATGTAATTCTGAAATGCAATTTTCGTAAAAGCGCCAGTGCTTAAAGGGAAGGTTTTATTCGCAGTTATGAGCTTGTCGGTGCATTCACGGTATGCAGATTTCATATCCTTTCTCTAAAGTTGCTTTCGGTATTTGCTGAAGTTATTGCCTCGTATAGCCTCAGTGATCGAATCTCACGACTATACACGCATATTACTGCCGAAAACGTCTTATCTCTTTTGAACTAGAGAGAATGGATGGACTTTTAGTTGCTCTGTTACATGATATACCCGGCTTTGTTCTACAACTCAGAAATGTTCCCGCAAGCATTGACTTCTCCTTAGGGAGAATGTGTCACTGCTTCGCTGTTAATTTGACGCAAGACATTGTGCTACACAATAGCATCGGTTCCGCGACTGGAACTGTCACAATGTCCGGTTAAGAAACGATTACCTTTTAAAGAAAATAAGAACGAAGCCGCAGAATGAGGTCAAGAAATAAATTGCATTGTTCCTTCTCATTTTTCAACTATATATAACACTCCCTTCAAACTCATTTCTATCTATATTTTTAAAATATTGTAAGCATAGTTGCTTTTATTTAATGGTCGATAATTAATTTTTAAATATAAAAAGGGAATACGAGAGCAATAAAAAAACTCAACAAAAGTAAATGAAAACTATAAAAATGGAAATATGTTGTGAGTTTTACTGCATTTGCGGATTAAACATGAAATTCTGTGACAATGAAATCAACTAACTGTCGAGTTAGGTGAAGTAATGCAGAAATATGTTCGTTACGCATTACCCACTCTCGTTTTACATTTAACATTTACCTTTGCTTTTTCATGCAATGTTTGATGCCATTGAAATTCGAATTAATACAATTTTCACTTGCACAATACACAGAATTGCTAAAATGATATGCCAAATACGTCGATAATTATTAACACGAGTAATTGAGCTAGGCTTATAAATAATTACTTTATATTATTCAATTTCAATAACCTCAACACACTGCATTTTAATTTTATAATATATAAAATATAAAATATACAGATACACATTTTTATAAAGTTTTAAACTGAAAAAATAATAACAGTAGTAAAATAAAATTTGATTTTTTTTTAATTATTATTTCATTATAAAAATATTTATATTGCGCTTTTAAAGCGTAAAAACGAGTTTGAAGGAGGTTGAAACACATAATGCACGCTCTGTACTGGAATTTTCGCTTCTAAGGAGTTCATTATGGAAGCGATCCAGGATACGAGAAAGGAAACGAAGGCCGTGACTAAAAAAGTGGAAAAGAGAGGAAACGGAAAAGTAAGCGCCAAAACGTGTGAAGCTGCGTGAGATCGTAGGAAAACTCCCAACAGTCTCAAGCAACACTATAAAAAAAGAAATGAGGAAAAGCTGAGAATAGAAGTAGCATAGGTTGGTAGCTTTATTAAAAGAAAATGTCTTTTGGAAGTTTTTCTCTCCCTGTAAACGTAAAACTCATCGAATAATATGTATGAAAAATGAAATGAATAAAAGTCAGCAGATTTTTTTAATAAAGGGAAGATATACCAATTGAGCAATCTTTCTTGTGAAGTTAAAAAAATTCTTATTTCCTTTAATAAAATGGTGTCGGAAGTTTCATACGGTGAAAAAGGCACCAAAAAGAAGATCAAGAAGGGTTTTTCGAAGCTGTGAAGCGTGATATGATGTCCGGACACACGACAAATAGTGGATTTGTAGTTGAGCGATGCTGTTTGTTCCCGCTCAATCAACTTGAAATCCATACCCTTTTTTCTCTGTTAACACCCTAGATACCAACCAATTTACGATAACATAATATTTGACCAACATAATCTTTTACTGCCCATACAACTTATATTCAATTTTTAACAATACACCTTTCCAGAATTTACAAAAATACTTTTTCCCTCATCATCTACTAAAATCTAGTTAAATTACAAGGAATTCATCTGTTCAAACTTGAATATAAAGTTAGAGTAGATTAACTTGAAATTTCGTTTCTAATTTGCGATCGAATGAATTTCTTCCAAAATTAGGTAAGAGCTGAAACTTATACACGAGTTACGAGCGGTAAAGTGAAGTTACTGAATTGTCACCTAATCTGATAAAGGTAGTTCCCGTATAGAGGTAAAGAGTATGGTTTAATCTAATGTATCCATGATATTCATACATTTAACCAAAACTTTAATTTGAATTTCATAATTTGATTTCATAGAATTTCCAAGAATTTTAAAGTCGATTTTCAAATTCAAAGATATATTTATAATAAATTTTTAATTAAACTGTAAGCCACGTGTGCAAAATTCAATTTAGTGTATATTTACACGTATACACGGATGTACACATAGCCATCACTCAGCCAAACCCACCAGCAAAGCTAACATTCTCACCCTTGCTCTATGCACACAACCTTGTGTTTGTCGCCGTAAAGTTCACGCACTTATGTACGTGTGCTCTCTTTTAACGGTACTTACACGTGCAAACACTTTTATGTGCAGATACATATGAGTGGGAAGCCACAGACAAATACATGTATGTATATAGATGTACATTGTACCTAGATCTATATAGATATATAGTGTAGGAAAGTAGGGATGATAGAACGAGACGTGATGGACTTTTCCGTAACCACTAGGTAAGAAGGGAGTTTGTTTTTCGTCAAATTTCCGCTCTCGAGTCTTATTTTCCCCTGGGCCACAACCGTCCTTCGGATGTTGGAGGTGTCAAATTTGTACCCAACAGAAAATAGACGTCGAGATCATTTCAATGAACATCTTTCGCACTCACAGCTAATTTCTTGACCCCTCGGACAAGAATTTACGGTCACTCTGGGAGACTATCTCGAAAATCCATTCGACTGGATATCCAGAGAGCTTTAAAGAGAAGTGGAGACAGAATTAAGAAGAATTAGAATTAGTTGCTTTCGGGATGGAGGGATCTCTAATTTGGAGTAATGGGGATTTCAGTTAAATGTAAATATATGACTTGTTGAAGGCGTTAATGGAATTTTCAATTAATATCACATTTTAAATTTCCTAAGAAATCTTTACCTTCAAAGTCATACATGTTGTCTGAAAATTGAAAATATCTTATTTGATCCTTTCTCTACATATCACCTCTCTCTACATCATAAAAAATTGATATCAGAGATATCAGAATCTAAAAAGCCTCTTTCCCTTTCCAACTAACTCTTCTCATTCCTACCCAATCAAAACTGTTGAAAAGTATCACGAAAGCTAAAAATAATTATCTAAGAAGACAGTTATTATCAATTACTGATGGAAAATTCAGGGTGGCCACAAGATTCAATTATTCAATTTCCCTGACATTTCCCTGACTTTCAGACAAATTTCCGTGACAAAAAAGTATTAAAAATGCGTACAAATTTTCAATAATAATATTATTGAAAATTAAAATTAAACTTCAAATTAAAATACATTAAAATTTGTAAATAAAAATTCTTGGAAACAAAAACCTGACAAAATCCTTTAAAAATCAAAAATAATTTTTGAAATTTTTTTCCCGTGTGGAAATTCAGATTCGTATTTGATAGGGTCCGGGCCAGTTTCCCTATATTTAGTCAGGCTCTGGTCAGGAAAATAGTCAGGGCCTAATGAAATTGTAACGCTTAAAAACTAAGGTCCCTGTGAGGAGAATCGGATCGGGTTATAGCGAGAGAACCTAGGTTTACCCCTTTAACCAATTTTGGTTATAGTTTAACCTATATGACTGTAACCTATATGGCTTACAGATTTTTTAAAAATAAATATTACAAAGCTAATTATATAAATAACTCTAAGGTAAATTAATTTAATTAAAACAGTGAGAAATGTACTTCAAAAAATATATCTTTATTG